>RJWH01000250.1:659504-797969 GCA_004363575.1 Solenodon paradoxus
AAAAAAAAAAAAAAAAAAAAAAAAAAAAAAAAAAAAAAAAGAAAGGAAAGAAAAACTGGATGTTTAGATGTTTCTTCAAATAAAAGTCCGAAGCTCAAAGGTAAAATATTTGAAGACAATGTACAATAAGGGCTTTTTTTCAAGTCATATAAAAGCTGTTTTATGAAATTAAGCTGGAAATATTATAAGTGGGAAATGACCACAGAATAAATAGGAACCTTTTAGAAAGAGAACAAACATGTGTTATTTATTTTCCTAGTAAACAGAAGTGGCAGATTCAATCAGCAAGAAACATTGGATAGTTATGACCATTTTAATCATGTAAAAAATTCATAAGATTTGTTTATGGTGTACTAAACAGCATCTTCAGGTTAGTATTAAAGAAAGTGAATAAATTCTATTTACCAATAGACTAGAGATAAGAAGGGGCCAGTTCTCTTATGTGGCTAGCAAGGCAAAGGGATATAGAACATTTCAGCATCTCTGCTGCTACCTCCTTTTACTCTTTATAAACATATGGAAATAGTTATATCCAATTGCATAAAAAATATTTAAAACTATAAAACAGTTCCAAAGTATGTTCTGTGCCATATTTCATGCGGCGAGAGATTGCCTTTAGTTCCGTTTTGAAAGGCCTAAAAAGTGCAAAGCAATAGTACTTTAAGTATTTATATCTACTTAGATTCTCTAATGTTTAAAGTCATGTTGAAAAATGTTAATTTTAGATGTTAATTATAGAGCTGGAATAAAGCATTGGTTATAAAATAGCTAGCTGAGGTTAAATCCCTCCATAATGATCAGTTTTTGGTACTCCCTGTTATTTAAAATACTACCAAAGAAATACATTACAAAAAATACACTAGCATGTGGCATATCTCTTCACTTGGAATTTTTATGAATGATAAAATTAACTAAATGCAAGGAAACTAAATATTTATCTGGCCTCAACTCTACTTTATTCCCTAACATATGACATGTATGAATCTTACATTTTACTTAGAATGGAAGATTAGAGTTCTAATGTAAAGCAAAAATATCGAGTGTCTTGAAGGATGGAGCCTAAGTTGTACACAATTTTTATTTTATTTCATTTTTGCCTTAAAATTATTATGGAGTTTTTCAAATAGGAATGCACTTTTTTTTTTTTTTTTTTACCAAGTTAAGAACCACGAAGATTTGGTAAAATTCAAAAGGACTCTTTCTGTAAGTAAATATTGAACCATGAACCAGTTTTCTTTAGGAAGTCAACATACAGAATTCTGCAATACACTGATGTCTCCCTGGCAAAGCAGATTGAACAAGACTCAACTTACTGATTAAGAATTCCGACCCCCACCCGCTCCACATAAATGTGATAAGGTTGTCAAAAGAGGAGCTAGATTTCCTTTGGATATGCTGTAAAAAGATCAGTGTCATAAATTTGCATTGACTTTATTATTATTAGAACAATATGTGAAGTAAAAACTCATCAAGGTAATACAGAAAAGCTAGTACAACAAAATTGTTGGTGCTTTTCTGTCTCTGTTTATGAGCTCTTTTGTTTCTCTTTCACCTTCCTTCACCTTCCTTTGTCATCCAAGTCACCCGTGCCCCGTGATGCATGTTATAGATGCCAATAAAACTTGTTTTTGAGACTTTACTCCATGGACTTTAGTCTCTCTCCTCCAATTTAAAATATATATGATCTACATTCTAGCCATCAGAAACTTTTTGCCGATGTTCAAATATAGTAAGTGATAATCTCATAAATAAATTTATTTTAAGGAAATCACAAATGTGAAAGATTTAATGTAACAGAGTTCCATAAATATTTCTGTTTTATTTTGTAGGCATCTAAGTCTCAATGCCTAATCTGAAAATCACCTGTCACTCTACTAACAAGAAGCCCCACTCCACTGCTAAGAGTACAGAGAGTGCCATCCATTATAAGCAAACTTTTATTTTATAAACCACTAAGGAGGAAAAAAATGCTATTTAAATCATGACATGATGCCTAAATGATAATCCTGTGCCACATATGAATTGATAACGTCAGCCCCTCATTGCTTTGAAATGATTTCATCTATTCCAAAGAATTTGGCAATCTATCCTACCTTCAGTTGCAGTGCTTAGAGTGTGAGAATAATCTCTTTGCAAGTATTTCAGGAACAAAACATAACACATCTTCTTCTACTTGTGGATCTCTTCCTTTTTTAGTTTTGTAAAACCCTTGGTTGTTAATTTGCAAGAAAATATGAAATTCTGATCACTTCTACAATGATGCTTTATTAATATCAAACTTATTTTCTACCCAGCAATGTGGGGAACTGAAAAGAGTGTCATTTACACCCATATAATGTATAAGAGCCAGAAAAATTGCTGAGATTTTCTTGAAACCTTTGAAAGTTAAGCTTGCAGGGCAACCAACTAGCCCAAAATCTAAGAAAAGATTAGTGTCTGCAGGGCATAAGCAATGGCTCACCTAGAGAGATGCAACCGAAAACTAATAAAAATAATTCAACTAGATTGGGTGGAACATAACTAGAAGTCAAATACACGATGATAAAAAATGTGGGTGCTTCTATAACCTCTTTAAGGTTTATCTCTCTGAACAAAGGACAATCACACAGAAGACTGAAAAAAGTTTTAAGAAAGTGTCTCTTATATTGTAGATCAGTCATTGCAGAAGGGGCATAGAACTCTACACTCACCCTTCTACTATGAAGCAAAGCCTTAAAATATGGGGACAAGAGCAAAAAAATATATTGCCATCCAAGGATACCAGTGAAGAGCAATTGTACTGAGATAAGGAAAGGATTACAGAAAAATTTACCCCTGAGAGAGGTCAGGATTGGCTTAATGTGAGCATGAGAGAATGCCTACTAGCACCCGTTCCTGACAAGCACCAAGTAACTAACACTGCAATATGGCTGGAAGAAGAAATGGGAAGAGTAAGAGGAGGGAATGGACACACTGAAGCACAGCACTTAGGAGATGTAAAGTTGGTATCAGAGAACTCACTAGGAAAGAAAGCCCTCTAGCCAACCAACCTAATACAAGGAGTCTTTCATGGAATTTGAAGGCTACTCTACCCTGAGGGTAACCATAACAACAACAAACTTAAAGCTAGTCTGGCTCCTAATTACAATTTAATTAATTCAAATTCCTACATTAGAGTTCTTCTAGCAGAAGGAAAGACATACCGATTTCCAGACATTAAAACACACACAAACACACACACACACTCTCATGCACACAAAAGATACCCGACTTTCAACAACAAAAATGACAAAGCATACTAAAAGCAAGAAAAAACAACATACTACTAAGAGGAAAATAAGATCATCAGACTTAGATATAATTCAGATGATAAAATTTCCAAAGAGGAAATGTTATATAACTAAGATAAATATGTGAAAATCTCTAATGGAAGCGGTGAACAGCATGCAAGATCAGCTGGGTAATTTCAGGAGAGACATGGAAAGTATAAGAAAGAATCAACTATAAATGCTAGAAATTTAAAAGAATGCAATAAAAATAAATCTATGACAGCTTCATCATTAGGATTGACACAGACAAGAAATGAGTCAGTGAATTTAAGGTAATTTGAAAATAGGTAAACAGAAATTAACTAGACTGAACCATGAAAGAGTAGAAAATAAAAACAAACAGAAACAACCTCTGAAAGCTATGGAATAATATCAATATAGCAACTTATCTAACATAGACAAAATACAAATACCAGAAATAACACTGTAAAATACGTGAGGAAATATCATCAAGAATTGTCCAGTATTGTCCAATGACAGATAACAAATCACAGACTGAAGAAGCTCAGAAAACACAAACTACATACACATCTTACATTCCAAATGCTGAACACAAAATACCAAGAAAAAATCTTAAAGACAATCAGGCAAAAAAAAGGCATGTTATCTACAGAAGAACAAATATAAAAATCACAGCAGATTTCTTAATTAGAAACTATGCAAGCTAGAAGACTAGTGACATTTTACAAATGAATAATAATAAAAATAATGCTTCCAACCCAGAATTCCAAATAAAACATATTTCCAAACAGAAGCAAAGATTCTCTTAAGTAAAAGTAACAAAATACTGAGGAAATTCAAAAACAGAAGTCCTGCTCTATAAGGAGTATAGAAAGATATTTTTCACATTTAAAGAATATAAGAGCATGGTAATTTAAAATATATTTAGAGTAAATATACAATTAAAATGCTATAAGATTTTTGTTTTATTTTGCTTTGCCTCTCCCCTTCCCCAGCCCACAACATATTTCGAATCTGGGTCCATGGCTTTCATAGACTGTGCCTTAGTCACCTGCATTGCCTGAGTCACAGAGGAGGGCTTACAACTAAAATGTATGACAACAGTAGCACAAAGAATGAAGGAGAGATTGGAAGCATACTGTTATAAAGTTCTTACTGTAAACAAAGTAGTCTAATATTATTTGAAAGTAAACGCTGATTGATTAAATATACTTAATTAAACATATATGCTAAATATAGAGTGCAGACTCTAGGGCACCCACTAATTTTTTTAAAGAGCTGTAAATAGTAAGTCAATAAAGGAGATAAAATTATATCATAAAGCAATCATTAAACCAAATAAAGTATAAAAAATAGAAAAAGGAAATGAAGAACAGATGAGGAAATAAAAAATAGCTAGTAGGATGATCAATTTAATTCAATTATACCAATAATCCCATTATTTATGAATGGTCTGTTACTAGGTAAAACATAAAGATTATATTCAGATTAAATTAAAAATGTAAGACCCACTCAACTATACACAGTTTATAATAACTCTATTTTAAAGACAAGGTTGAAAGCAAAATAAAAACATATATTCCATGAAAACACAATCAAAAGAAAGTTGGAAGATCTATATTAATAGCAACTAAAATAGACTTGTTAGAATAAAATTAGGAATAAAAGAGGCATTATTTAATGAAAAAAGTCACTTTTCAAAAAAGTTATAAGAATACTAAATGAATAAGCAACTAATAAGAGTTTCAAAACATTAAAGCAAAAATTAAAGAACTAAAGAGAAATATACAAATCTACATTTAGAGTCGGAAACCCAAAAATTTTCTCTCAGGAATTGGTAGAACAAGCAGAGTATCAGTCTACATAGATGACTTGAACCCTATCAACCAACTTGATTTGAATTAAACTCCACAAAACAACATCAATATACACATTTTCTTCAAATGCATAATAAATAATAACTAAAATAAAGCATGTTCTGAAACAAGGAACTAGCCTCTGGCAGTGAAACTGAAACCTTGACTCCTGGAATGCTAGGTACCCACCCAAAAAGGAGAGTATTGGCTGGAAGGGTTTCTGTTAACCTGCTGAGATCTAGGAAGAAGTTAAATGTCAAACCACTGCTATGTAAACAATCGTTGTAAACAACTTCCTTGTGTGATAACCCCTTGATCTGCCTCTGTAAATTGCTTATGCACATACCCCGGCACACCTGGAAAAACTAAGCTATGAATAACCCTGGGCTATTTGGGTACACTACTGCTGGATTTGGGTGTGGTGCTCTCCCTGCTTGCAGCCTCCAGCTAATACTGGTGTATCTCTCTGATCTCCTTGGTTACTTTGTAACAGTTTTAGGTCACAAAACACACATCATCAAATTTAAAATAATAAATCATACAAAGTTTATTCTCAGACTATAATAAAGTTATGCTAGAAGTCACTAAGATTAAAAAAAATTGGAAAAATCCCTAAATATTTGGAGATTAAACTATACTTTTAAATAAACAGGGGTCACAATAAAATTACCAAGGAAATTTTTCAATATTTTTAACTGAATTAAAATGAAACACAACATATCAAAAATGCATAGGATGCAGCTTAAAGCATTGGGGGAAAATGTATAATATAAAGCATATACATTAAAAAAAGAAGAAATGTTCAAAATCAGCACCTCTTTAAGAACTAGAAAATGTAAAACAAATTAAACTCAAATCAAACACAATAAAAATAGTAAAAAGAAAGTCTAAATCAATGAAGGTAAAAATAAAAGAATAATTAAAAATCAATAAAACCACACAGTTTTTCTAAGAAAAAAAAGAATATCAATTTACCCCAGCTTTTATGTGTTACAAATGCTTGTGTATTTCAATGCTAAATCATAGGATAATCCTTCAGATATTTAACACAGTGATCAAATTCAACATGTATAATGTAATACAGTTTGAACAATGCACATTTATCAATTGAAAGAGAAAATCAAAAGAAATCAATAACTATTCTAGATAAAGGAATCAAACAGGGAGGGAATTTAGAATTAATTTTATACAGTTAGCATCATTAGACTGAATAAGCAAGATCAAAGACAGGTAACTAGAAAATACACAAAATAAAGCACAATGAAAAAAATTTAAAAATAATAACATAAGTAGCATGTGCGATATGAACTCCATTCTCTATCCCATCCCAGAAGGGAAGAGGGAGGAACTGAGAAGCAAGTAATATTGAACAAGATAATGGCAAAGATATGGATCAACTAGAACTCACCATGCTGGTGGGTGTGTACATTAGTACAATCACCTTGGAAAGCAATCTGGCAGTAGTTAATTGTCAGCCCCGAAATTCAGAAGGAAATTAAAAAAACAAACAGTATTTGGGAAAAAACAATTACAATTCAGTATACACAGATTCATTCAGAAAACAGAATGTGCTCAAAGAAGGGAACAAGTCAAGGTTTTTTTGCTGGTGGTGGTGGTGGTTCTTTTCAGAAGAAAAAGAGAAAGATGAGGTAATTGGTTAAAGAAAATGATTAGTGTTAGTAAGCTTAAACTATTCTTGATTATACAAAATTGATTGCTGATTCTTCAGAAAGGATAAAAAGGGAAGGAATTCTCCCCTCTGGCTTAAAGTCATCACTAATCAATTCTCAAACACTTCTTTGCTTGATGACATCTTAAAATAATGGTTTCTGACTTAGTCCAAAGGTCTTTGGCCCAATTCATTTTTGACTCAGTTCAAGGAGCTAGGCAGTGCAATTTTTCTGTAATGGTTCTCCAGATCCATTTTTAAAATGATTTCACATATGTCAACTTTTCACATACTAAAACTAGACAAATTATCTATGATCTAACAATTCCATTTTTGAGTATGTACCCAGAATGAAGATTTATGCTCACCACAAAACCTGTACAAGATTTTTCACAGCACCTTTTTCAAACAGCAAAAACTAGAAACCAAATATTTATCAACATGAAAATAAAAAAACAAATTATATGTAACACTGCATAGCATGTAACACAGTGTACCATGACAAAACAAATATACACACAAAAAAATAAATGAAACTAAAAAAGACTGTGTTCTACAAAAGAAGCCAGACACACCAAAAATTTTATCCTATATAATCCCATTAGTGTAATGCTTAATAGTGGTTATTTTGAAGGGACTGGAAGAAGACACAAATAATCTTTAGAGTTCTATAAATACCCTTTATTTGGATGATGGTTCTACAAAGTTCACATGCTGCTATACACTAAATGTGTCCTCTTAAAATTCATATATTGAACCTAATCCCCAGTGTTATAGTATTTTCAAGATTAGGACTTTAGAATGTGATTGGGTTGAAGGGACTCAAACACATCACTCCAAGTCTCTGAGAATTGACCTCCTTATCAAGGACAATGGGGGACTACTCCAGAAGCAAAGGAGAAGCTCCTGGCTTTCTCCTAACCAAAGCCTCTCCCTGGGCCTCCCCCTTTGCTCTAATCAAGATAACAGCAACAACGACAATAATCAAGCCATTATTCTTCTATTCCCTAGAAGAACATAGAAAGGAAAATTAAACCTTCAGAGTAAAGATGAATCATACCTCCTTACCACATGAGGACATCATTCTCTCCCTAGACACCCCAGTTCCCCTTGACATGCTTCAACACAGGATATAAATCTTTGAACTGGCCTAGTTACTGCATAATTTTGCTATTTAAATTCTCCATATGCACGTTATTAAATTTGAGCTTTTATCTTACTAATCATGTCTAATAATAATTTGTTTGTCCAGCCTGTGAAAAATGTCTGAAGATTAAGGATATTTTTCCTTGATCCCATAAGGTCATGAGAATGGAGTCCTCATGAATGGGATTGGTGCCCTTAGAAGAGATTCCAGATAGGTCCCTCTCTTCTGCCATGCAAGTACAGAGAGAGAAAAGGGTGATCTGTCAGTCAAGAATCAGGCTTTCTTTGGATACTGAATATGTCAGAAACTTGATTCCCAGACTCCAGAAGTAGAAGAAATAAATTTGTCATTTATATGCATTAATACAGTTTTCTATTATAGCAGTCAAAATTAAGATAAAAATTAGTACCAGGAGTAGAGTGCTGCTATAACAAAATACCTAAAAATGTGAAAGCAGCTTTAACAGGTAATTGGTAGAGGCTGAGTTTTGAGGTATATGCTAGTGTATATAAGTAAAAGTCTGTGACCCCAAAACTATGTCTTTTGGCAAAAGGGCATTGAGTAGAGGTTGTCATTTCCTAAGACACGTGTACAGGACAAATCTATTTTTCAAGGATTTCTCCCTAAACAAACTTGGAAGACCTAATTTCTTTAACTCAAAAAAAGTAAAACTTTAATTTTCATAAAAACCCTGTGTTTACAATGTTCCCTTTATTTCAATGGCTGGCCTTCCTTCACTTCTTCCCTCACCCCAGTGCCTTTTGACTCTATATGAAGGTATTTACTTGAGAAACTAATGCCAAGTGGCAAGTTAGTCCATTTAACTGGACTTCTCCCATGCATGCAGGAGATATACATGCTATTACTAAACTTGCTCCTGATTTTTTTCTCCTATAAATCTGTATAAGTTTTATTTGATTGCTTGACAGCCAGAGAGGCATGGAAAGATTTTCCCTTTGCCCCAAAACCAGAAAAAAACGTACTATATTGCCATATATAGACTTTTAAATGAACATAAAATGACTTAAAGATGAAATTGTTAAGCAAAAACGAAACAACTTAAATATTTGTAAAATTGTTAGGTAGTGAGTTAGCCATGAGCAGGAAGAAGTGAAGAAGGAACACAGACAGTTAATCCTGAATTGGTGCCAAACTGAAGTCCTCTAACCAGTAAAAAGACAATCACTGACAGACGAAACTAAAACCTAATCCAACCCCTGAGTGGATATAAGGGCAGGAAAAAGGCAATGGACCCCCATAAAAAGCCCAGTGTGGAATTCCTTGTGACCACTTTCCCTACAGAGCAGCCTGCCCTTATTCTAACTCTTAAACCTCGTACTGTTGCTCTCACTTGAACAAATCACACTTGCTTTCTACTGGTTGTGCTGCTTTCCTTGTTCCCACACAGGTGGGCCCACAAAATCTGTCAGCCTCACAAGAATCCTGGAGTGAGACCCCAAGGCCCTCAAGGTAATAATAGTAACAAAGTATATGACTTGTTCCATATTGCAAAACAAGGTAACATTAAGGATGTAGCCAAATGACTTTTTGGTAAGATTTGTATGGATAGCCATCTCAACAGAAGCTAGAAGCTATTTTTCTAGATGATGGAAGAAATTATTAAATCCAGAGATCCTCAGAAGCTGTTTACTCCACTGAGAAGCAAAAGACAAGGAGCGAGTAGGGTTTGTGCCCTTCCACCCAGAGAACTGTGACTTGGGCTGTTCTCAGTAGAGCGATATGGGCATAACTGCCTCCATTTAGATTTCAAAGGATGGATCTGTCCAGTAAAGCAGCAAACTTGGGACCCCAGTCCAGGAGGTTCATAGTCACAGTGCTCCAGCTCCAAGGAGCTGCAAGTTCCCAGAGAAAGGTTCCCACAGGGCCATCCTGAAAGTGATGCCATCACAGTGGGCCTGGAGAACATAGCATTGAAACAAAGAGATTTATTATCAATTCTTAAGATCTCACAGATTTGCCTTGAAGTGTGAGCTTACTAAGGACATTACTTAAAACTTACTTAGGTAATCCTGTCTCTATCTTATCCATGTCCCAACATTTATTTTGGAATCACATAGAACGTTTGGTTTCACAGGTATGCAGCTGGTAGGAAAGTTGCCTCAGGATGAATCTTTAAGGCTCACAATGGACATTCTACCTCCTGGGTGCATTCCAGTGGACCATAATGACTAAAGATAACATTGGAATTTATTGCAGGACTCTCTTATAGGTTTTTCAACTACAGGGCATACTGAAACAAATGGTTCAACTGTGTTGGCACTAGCAAGTTATATGAACTATCCTTGCTACTGACTACCACAGAAAAACAGCTTTTGTAGCTTTCCTGTCATAATAAACACCTACATGCAGCTTTCCGCTGGTGCCACCAGCCCAGAAGAATGACTGAATCCATCTACCAAAACAACCTGCAGTCACCAACAACCCTAGAACAGATTCCACTCCAGAAGCTCCCCAAAGGAGATAGCTGATAGCTGAGCATATAAAAAGTCTTCACTCTGAATACAGTCTACCATACACATCCTAATAAACTTCTGTTTTCTTTAATTCTCTCTCTTCTGCTTTGGGTTGGCAGCAAAGGAAACTAAGATATTCATATCTTGATTATCATTCATATCTAATTTAGATTATACACTTAACTTTAGACTTTTGAGTTGATGCTAGAATAAGACTTTGAAATAAATGCATTTGCATGTGATAAAGTCATAACTTTAGTGGGGCCAGGAATAGGAAACTATAGATTGAATATTTGTGCCCTCCCTAAATTAATATGTTACAATCTAATTTCCAATTTTGAATGCAGACCCTTTCTGAAATGATTAAGTCATAGGTAAAAGTCCTTATGAATGACGTTATCATACATCCCCGTTTGACTAGACTTGTTGAATTTTTCTATATTGAACCCTTTCATCCTGCACCAACCTGAACCCCACTCCACCCACCATATTAGGTCAGTCTAAACACCAACCCCTCCATCATACCTGATGATACCCCAATTTTAGGTTCCAACCTAAAAATTATGGTAATTCTACTCATGGATGGCATTAGTGGCTTAAAATGAGTGAACTTTCACATGTTCCTACTCATATAATAGTCCCTATTAAAGAAAGTTCCACAACCCTTCCACTTGTGGGAATACATCAAGAAGACAATTGTCTGTGAATCAGAACAAAGGTTGTGAAGGTGCTCAAAACAGATAACCCAATACTCTCAAAGATGAACTCCTTAAGACACCCACTCTGACATGCAAATTATTTTGAAATGAAAACAATGATGACCCTGGAGGATAAGGAGACTTTCCAGCCTTTCTTCTAACACATTTGTCCTTCCCCTAATCAAAAAAGTGATTAGTGTCCCCCCATCGCCTAGAACATAATTGAGAAGGTTGAATCCCAGCATAAGTTTGTCTATAGGCAAGTCTTCTCTAAGAAATCCATCTTTTTTTACAGTGTAAAGATAAATTCCCTGTATTTATATCACATGAAGCCCCACGCCCCACTCTATCCTTGATATTGAAGGATCCCTTATCTCATTCTTTAATGTAATATTTAAAGCTAGCTCTCCCCAGTTGAAAGTGAGACCTACCTAGGCATTGTAATATGCCCATTGCCATGTTTTTAATTGATCTCTTCTCTCTGCCAAGCTGTCTCATGCTGTTGTGATTACTCAATCAGTGCAGAAGGGCAGGGGAATTCCCCCTGCAATCAGGCAGCTCTTACCAGATGTTGAATCTGCCAGTACCTTGGTCTTCGACTATCAGTCTCCAGAAATGTGAGAAATAAATTTCTGTTGTTGAAAGCCACCTGATTTATGGGATTCTGCTGTAGCATCCCAAACTAAGATATACATTCACTCTATGTTAGTTGTATTTCAATAATTCAATGCTTATTTTGTCCCCAGTTTCGATTTTGTCAAGAGACAAAACTACACCAAATCTTGTCTGGATAAAATATAAAGAATTGATGACAAGGTATGAAGTCATTAACTATGTAATTAAAAGAATTAAAATTGAACTCTTAAGGTCTTTCAAAAACAGTAGCTGCTATAAACAGTTGGAACTAGGGAATTAAAGACAAAGAGTTGAAATCGTTTAAGGAGAATTTTAGAGTTAAGTCCCAGTGAGGTCTAAAACGAGAGACTTCTATGAATTGTGTGGCTCCACTGGGGAGGTGTCTCTGCACTAGGACATCATAAAACTGACTCTGTTAGAGTTAAGAAAACTGAAAACTGGATTTAGATGTTACTAGAGTGTCCCAGCAATCACAAACTTAGAGTCAGTCTATGGAAAGTCCAAAAGGAACAGAAAGGAGGGAGAGCATCCCCTCACTCTCCTTCAGCTCCCTGATTCTCCTCTAGCACTCTCTGTTGTCAGGGAAACTCCGGCAAAGTAGAAATGTCATTTACAGAGTCCTGGTCCCTGCATCATAAAGCTGAGTCTAGACTGCTGAGTCTGGACTGCTGAGTTTAGAGCTGAAAGACAATAAATTAAGTACCACCTTGTTTTTAAGTTTTGTTTGGGAATAAACAATGTTTTAGGGGTAAAATTTTCCTTTTTTTATATTTTATGGAAAAATAATAAAACACAGACTGTAGAAGATTTTATATTCTAGTGGCCATAAGCCAAAAAATCTGGACGTTATTTCTTATATATTAGCAAGACCAATCTTTGATGAAGAATAAGAAATAGTTAAAAAGAAAAAGGGGGAGGGTAGGGGATAAGAACATATTTTTTTCTCTCTGTTAACCTTGTTAGTCTGTGTCCCCATGTTCACAGTCTTTATTTGTCTTCCCACAACACTGTAGAGGCTTTGTGGAAATGTACTTTTAGCTATTAGTTCTTACCATAATGGTGCATAATGTAGTCTTCAGTATAATGTAGGTCCACAGAAACATCACTAATGCATGTTATAATCTTCGTCTTCATATACAACTGTGTTGTTTTGCTTAAAGTGTTATTCCTGCTACTCTTTATTACTATTTAAAGCTATCAATACATTAAGAATATCACTAATCAACAGTTGTGGCATGAGATAAGTTGTTCACTTTTCAGTACCATGCTACTAAAGGTTTGGAGGTAATGAGTTTTCAAAGTGTACAATTCCTTAGAGATGATATTTTTCAACCAAGCCCTCATTTACTAATAAATATGTTGAATTGCAGGAAAGCTCCATGATCTGCCTATAATCACATAACGTAAATTCAGGTTTTCTATTCTCTATAACCCACTTATCCTCCATTTTTTAGTAATTTTGCAACTTGATACAAACCTTTAAAAATATCTAAAAAAGAAACAAGCAATTGATAATGGCTTGACAACTCTTCTATTTGAAGTATTAGATTACATCCAGAAACTAAGCAGTTCTGCTGATCAGGACTGAGTTCAACTGAGCTAGTCTGAGTTTGCCAGTCATCCAGTCATCTGGTGGATGTACTAGAGCAGGTTGGTCTTGGATGACTTGAGCTAGAACAACTCTGATCCTTTTCTATCCCTTTCCTTCAGCCTACCAGTCTGATAGTGGCAAAAGTTCGTGAGTTTTGGAAATACACAGCATTTTTAAGCTTCTTCTCATCTCATATTTTCTTTCTCTCAACGACCAAAGTTTTGTGGCCAGGTCTAAGATCAGTGTGGGAGATTGATGCCAAAGGCATGGGTAAAGCAAAGTATGAAAAATTGGAGCCATCAATTCAATCAATATACCACATTACATTTCTGGCTTTTCCTGGACTCTATTCTCAACCCTCTCATAAGAAATTCTTTACTTAGGTAATATGCAAGATGTTTATAACTCAAAGCATTCATCTTTTCCCTTGAGGACTCTTGTAACTCAAGTGGTGTATCCTTAAGGGAATTTTCAAATGTCGCCTCAGTAATGAAGATTAATGCCTTATAAGGCTTAATGTGCTACATAACCATTTTAAATTTCTTCTGCATATACTAATATTTAATTCAGCGTTTTTATGATAAAGTAAATCAGTTAAGATAAATGAAAGGCAATGTCTGCAAATATTAATGTTAATTTGAATCATTGTGAATTAACATCTTCTGCAGAACAGTCTGCACATGGCAAGTTCATTTGGTTGGTGAATGAAGCTAATACAGATAGAATCATAAGTTTAATTTTGATTTAGTCTGCCCCATGACCAGCCCCCATTCTAATTACTAATCATATTAATTTCTAGGAAGACTGGACAAATAAGTCTCAGTTCATTGATTAATGAATTGTTACACCTTTGCAGGGAATATTTAGTGAGCACTTACTATATCCTTAGTTCTGGGCACACATAAGTATTGGTCCCTAGCCAATTTCCCCCCAGAAAGAGGTGCATGGTGGGTGCATAGTGAGATCTTCAGTGATAGGTATGAGCTTTTTGATCAGTGAACTCAAGCTGAATCTTACATAGCCCAGTTTGTGCAAAACTGATTGTTAAGAGTGCACAGTTGCCAAAATTAGTTCAGCATCAAGGGAATTAGTTTTATATTACCCTCTCATTCATCAGTGAAGTGAACCACTGAAAAGATAAGATTTGGTAAAAAAGACCCTCCTTTCAGGAAGTTGCAATGACAGAGAGTCCTGTACATGACCACATGATACAATAATGGTCTGAACAAAGACCAGAGAGAACTCTGAGAATATGGGATCTCTAATAATAATAGTGATGATGACAATGATGATGATTATAATTACAATAAGTATTATTATTTGTCCCATTACAAGTGATGGGGCTTAGGGACCTAAAAATATTAAATCTATGTATATACAGGGCACTAAACCAAGTTCCTAGGAATTTAGAGTTGGGGAAACTCAACAAATATATAGAATTTACATTTGTTGAAAACAATATAGTGATAGTGATAGGAGAGGTAAGGGTAACATGTCAATAACAGAAGGGATTTAGAGTTTTAAGGAGACCCTTTCTATTCACTTGAGAGGATAAAAGAGGTAAAATGATTCTTAGATTTTTCAAAGAGAAAAAAAATAAAGCAGTCTAGAAAAAAACAGAAAAAAAAAAAAAAAGAAATGTGCTGATTATTTTGGAGTTCAGTCAAGAGCCTCATAGTTGGACAAGGTGTTTCCCCTGTAAGACAGCACATAACATAAATCCAAGTATGAAGGTAGCCCTTTGCTCCTTATCCCTCTAGTATTTTCATCCAAATATGTTTCAACAACACGATATCTGAAGTAAAATTCAGTGTGTAAATAAGTCCACCTTCTATACTTGTCTAACACTAAGAAATGTCAAATCATTTTGGGAAAAATCGCCTTGAAAAAAAAATTGCTCTGGTTGCGAGCTCAAAAACCACATTAAATGTTGGTATAAAATCCTTTGGTCAAGTTATAATTTTTGAAATAGGGACTCATTATGAAAATGCTGACATAGTTTTAACCATAGAAACACTGATTATTCACAGTACCCATATTATTATCTATTTTTATAACTATATTTGGAATTTTTATATAATGTTGAGATTAGTTACATATTTCATCAAAGTGACACAGATGTATTTTATTAGCGTGAATTTCATATGACACTGGATCACAGCAACAACTATGCAAGAACAAGCTCAGTAGAAGTCAGATTAACAGAGGAAAGAAGCCTAGAGATGTGAAACACCTTAACGTGCCTTACCTTTTTGAATCAGAAACTATGACCATGGCAATGGAAAGAATATTAAAGACCAAGGAAGAGAGCAAAACTTCACTTTAAATGGCTCAATTACATTACACTTACACTATTTTCCTAGATGTTTTGAAACCTTATTTTGGTTAATAGTATTATGTTGCAGTTGTGCATTGGGCAAATTACATGACTACTATTAGAGCTATTTTCAATAAATTGCAACTTTCCATTTATTTATTTAGTTAGTTAATTAGTTAGTTAGTTTTTCATGGTTCTTTGTATCAAAAGCTTTTTCTAGTCAGAAAATAAATTTTCTTCAAAATTAAGCTATAGTTTCTTTTATGTCCTTAATCGGATATGATCACAGAGAACATGTATGGGATTTAAATGATTCAAAGGCAGAGAACCCAAAAATATTTAAGGTGCAAAACCTGCTCATAACCTGTGCTTTGTGTCCTATTAGCACGCCACTCTCAAGCCTTGAGAAATGTACCAGAATGGTACCTTCCTCCCTCTCAAGCCTTGTCATGTTTTGTACTTTTTCTACACCATACCACGTTATAGTGAAATCTGAGAGATGGCCCAGTGTAACTGTATCACACATGCATATTCCTGTTTTCATGTTATTCTGGGTGAAGAGAACTTGGAATCCTGTTGCTTCCCTGGGCCTTACTTGGGCAAGTAGAAACAGGTTCCACCTGATACCATATTTGATTTTTACTCTGACTCAGCAGTACTTAGAATTTAAAGACTTAAGAATTACTTCCTTGGCCCACTCTCCTGTAGAAGGGGTTGGGTTCAGTCCACATACACCCCAAGTCCCAGGTTCACATCCAGGGTCAGCAGGAACAACCAAGATGAATGACTCAATAAAATAAAGTATTTCCTCTTCCTCTCTTTTCCTACCTGCCTCCTTCTCCTCACCTTCATTCCTGCCTGTAATTTAAGAGAAAAAATTGCCCGCTTTTATGTCTCTGCATTTCTGAGGCAATGAGGATAAATTGTCCTGCTGTAAAAAGAATACCATGAACTAAACACTTCAGCTAGTAACTCAAAAATATTTTCTTGGGGTCATGACTATTCATACCATGAATAAGAGAATATGGTTACTCTACCCACAATGTAGTCTATGAGGGAACACTCACTCTGTCAATGTTTGCTCAATTCTTGGTTCACATCTATGTTCAGCATTGTTGATTCTACTACTGAACTTTTGCCAAGTTTAGTTCATACCCCTACATCTAAGAATTAGGGACTCATACAGAAGCAAAATCCCTTCTTGTGTCAGTTTATGGGAAAAACAGTATATCTTAGAGGATAAGCCTTGGAGAAAGAACTTGAACCCTAAATGAAGAAGAAGTAGGATGGAATAAGAGTGGATGGGGTTCCTAGTAGCCTGTTATCTATTCCTAAAATCTCACATCAAATTAAGCGGAAACCAGTTAGCTGTAAAAAGTTAAGAAAATTATATTTTGTAAGCAAGACAACTTATGCTCTCTATACACTGCTCATATATATTTTTGTGTATCTCTAAGTATTTAGTAAAACCATCAGGGAATCATGAGGTGCCTCAGTGCCACAGAAAAGGATATTGATTCCATTTGAACCACAATACACTTAAAAAGAGCAGCACACCCCTTGATCAGTATGGAAATGACTAAGGCCCAGAAACCCAAAGAACAAAGTAAGTTCAGGTTTTTTCCTTCCTCAAATAGAGATTCTTTTCAAAGACATCTAGGATTCTTTTTCCTAAATGGTGTATACACACACACAAACACACACACACACTACATCACCTCAACCCCAAATACGGTATACAGTAAACGTTCCAGGGTAACTTACCACCACAACCCCACTGAAGACATATTGTATCATACTATACCACAAGCACACAAGATGACTTGTTAAACTTTTCCTTAAAATTAGCCTCTTTTTTATTTTCCAAATATGGAATTCTATTTTAACATAAATGTGCATTTTAAATATAATAAGCACTATTTCCTCTACGACTGATTGAAAGTCACCGAAATAGGGCTTCTGGGTTTTACCTTATTAAGGGTGATTTAATACCTAGGAGGTCTGTTATATGTCACACTGAGGACATAAAATTAAACAAAACTTGGTTCCTATGTTCAAGAATGTAAGACTAGTGGTGGATTAAAAAATGTAAACAAGTCATTAGATCGCAATTCCCTAATAGAAGCTATGGGAGAAGGAAGCAGAAAGCAATTAACTTTGACTCAGGAGCTAGAGAAGCCACCTTATAGAGGATATTTAAGTTGTGTGTGTGTGTGTGTGTGTGTGTGTGTGTGGTGTTGTTTTAATAATTCAACTGATTTTTCTGGTTATAAAATCTTTTGCAGAAAATGTAGAAAAGCAAAAAATGTAAGTGTCACCAAGACCTCAAATATTTTCATGTCTTAGTTCATAATCTATTTTGGAAAAAATAATTTGACATATATATATATATTTCATGATTTATTTTTCTATCTCAAGACCATCTTTTCCAAAAATTTTGTCATAGTGGTGAACATAGTATATTATATAAAGATGTTGATTTACTATGTTATATACTTTAAACCTATAAAATGTTATAATACAATGTTCCTTCAATTAAATTAATTAAAAATTTTGCTATTAATATTATCCATCATGATTACTAAAATAATTATTACTAACAATATAATATTTTATTAATAATAACATTATCATATACCTGTAATTTTCTAAGTGTTCTACATATAACATTAATTTTCTCAAAAAAACAAAACTAACAAAGCAAAATAGAATCTTATGATAGGGATTATTAATTAATCCTTATTTTAATGGCATTATTTACAGATGAATAAAATAAGGAAAAGAGTAATCACTTAAATTATACAAGGCTAGTAATTTCATGGCTAGTAATAAAGTTATTAATATCTCATAACAAATAAGGGTAATACTCAACCCAGGAGTCTGTTTCTAAAGAGTATTGTTTTCACTGTTATACCACATTGCTTCTCCATTCTAATTTAAACACACACACACACACACACACACACACACGCATACACACACACACGTTCAGGGACATTTTCCTGATAATATTCCTATTTCTATTATTCCTTCCTGTACTAAAAGAACATAAAAACTATCTAAAGCATTTTAAATGTTTATATATGTCCCAGAAGTCCTTATGATAAAATGTATCTAAAAGAGATATATTATTATTTTAATAAGCATGTTCCCTCTTACTTTATTTTATTTGTATTTTTTATTGTTAATAGGGATGACCATTTTCTACATAATTTTTGGATATTTGAATCTTTATTTTGTAAATCATTTCATCACTATTTTCACCCATTATCTTATACGGTTGTTTTTAAGTAAATCATTCCTATATATAAATAACACTAATTATTTTGTAAATATGTTATAACTTGTAATTTGCCTTTGAAAATACTTATGGTATTTTATGAAGTACATGCATTTCAAATGTAGCTGATATTTACAAGTCATTTTAATTATGATTTCTGGCCTTGCTGTTATAAATAAAAAACACCAACTCACTCTGAGAATAGGAAGCTAGTCACTCAACATTTATATTTTGTTCAAAATGGAAATCATGTATTTTCTGATGACAAAATAATATTTAAAAGAGTAAATTAGATGACTTCATGAATAAAAATAAAACCATTGCTAATCTAACAGTTCAAAAATAAATTATCAATCTGAAGAATGTATCCCTTGAATATTCAGTTCAGCATGGATTAGAACATGTGTGTGAGGAAACTACTCAAGACTTAAAACCAAGATCTGCCAGAAAGGAATACAGGGAAATTTTCCAGACTCTTACACCACCAAGAGTAGTACATTTTCCTAATAGCCAGAACTGAAATTCTTATGATTCATGGATATTTGATAGAAAACACACACACACATTAAACTTTATATATATATGTATATATATATATATACATATATATATAGTCTAACAGAGAAATAAACACAGAGAGCTAAACAAAATGAAGAAACAAAGAAATATTCATTTAATGATGAACCCAAGCAAAACCCCAGGGGAAAATCAGAATGCAATAGAATTCATTAAACTACAGATGAAGATGCCAGAACAACCATTTAAATAACACTCATTGAAATTGAAATCAATTGAAGTACAATAAAGAACTACAAGAAAAATAGAGAAAATATAATGATATTTCAAACAAATCATAGAACTAAGGAACACAACAGAGGGTTCATCAGTCAGTTGAAGAATCCACCATTGGAGAGCTAGAAGATAGGGAAGTGGCATACATCCAAGTAGACCAAAAAAGAGGAAAAAGGATAAAAAGGAACAAAGACAGCATACAAGACATATGGAGTAACATAAGGGGTCACAGAAGAAGAGAGAATGGGACAGAAACCTCATCTGATGAAATATTAGCTGAGAATTTCCCTAACTTGAGAAAGGAGGCAGACATCTTGATCCAGGAAGTTCAAAGAATTCCTAACAAAAGAAACCCAAACAGACCTACAGCAAGACACATTGTCATTAAAATGTCAAAATTTCAAAATAAAAAAAAAAAAATCTTAAAAGCAGTTAGAGAAAAGAAAAGTACATACAAAGAAACCCCCTTAAAACTGTCAGCAGATTTCTCAACTGAAATTTTATAGGCAGGAAGGGAATGGCAGGATATACTCTAAGTGCTGAAAAGAAGAATGCTCCAACCAAGAATGTTCTACCCTACTAGATAACCACTTAAAATTGAAGGAATGATAGAGAGCTTAACAGAAAAATAAAAATTAAAGGATTGTTCACCACTAAGGTAGTCTTACACAAAATATTAAAGGGAGATCTATAAAATGAAAAGAAACATCACTTAGAATAATTTGCTTTCATGATAAAACAAGTTGTAATTATAAGAACTAATCTCAGGGCAACCTCAAAACATAAGTCCACAGAAAAAACAGAATGAAAAATGAAACCCAACACAACATAAATGCTTTCAAAGTACATAATAAGAGAATAAGAGAACAAAATTACAGTGTGCAACAACCAACAAAATGACAATAAATAGTGCATATCAATAATCACCCTAAATTGTAATGGATTGAATACACTAACAAAAAAGCACAGAGTGGCCAAATGGATTAAAAATCTGAACAACTTTCTGCTTTTCTAAATACAGACAAACTCAAAGTCAAAGGTTGAAAGACAAATCTGCAATCATATGGAATCCTAAGAAAAGTAGAGACAGTCATATTTATATTAGATAAAATATTCTTCCAACTAAAGAAGGCAACAAAAGACAGGAGTGAAAATCATATAATGATTAAGGAGTTAATTCAGCTTGTATACACACCATATAAAAGAGCATCAAAATGAGTAATGATTAACAGAACTAAACACATCAACAGCAATAAAATAATAGTAGGAGAATACAACACCCCACTTAGAAAAACAAAAAGATCAGCCAGACAGAAAATTAACAGGAAAACAATAGCCTTAAGTGACAAATTAGAACACATGGGTTTAATAGACATTTATTGGACATTTTACCCAACATTGTAGAATTCAATTTTTTTTCTTAAGTGTTCATGGAACATTCTCAGGGATAGACCCTATGTTGGGAATAAATCTGTCAACAAATTTCAAAAGATTGAAATCATAGCCAGCATCTTCTCTGATCACAATAACATAAAACAGGAAATCAACCACAAAAAGAAAGCTGAATATTCCAAAATTTGTGGATGCTAAAAAATACACTTCTGAATGAATTTTGGATAAAATAGAAAATCAAAGGAATAATATTAAAGTACTTGAGAAAAATGAGTTGAAGACATATACAACAGGAACTTATGAGATCCCGCAAAAGCAGTACTAAGAGGGAAATTAATAGCAATCTAGGCCTCCTTAAAGAAACAAGAAAAAAAAAAACTCACCCTGAACCAAAAGCAAGTAGGAAAGAAGAAAAAAGAAACAGTCAGCAGAAAAATGAAAAAAACAATATATGGGCAAAATAAATGAAATAGAAATAAAAAAATATTAAGAATGTTAGCGAAACCAAAATCTGGTTCTTTGAAAAAAATAAGCAAAATGACACACCTTTGACTAAGCTTACTAAGAAAAAAAAGAGAAAAACTCAAAAGCTATAATTAGAAACAGAAGGGGAGAGGTTATAATGGAAATCTCAGAAATACGAATCGTAAGAGATTATTAAGAACAGCTATATAACAATAAAATGACACTCTAGAGGACATGGACATATTCTTAAAATCATACAGATTACAAAGACTGAATCAAGAAGTAATAGAAAACATGAACAGAACTGTCACAAAGAAACAAAAAAGTAATCAAATGACTCCCCCAAAATAAAAGCTCCAGACCAGTTGGCTTTAGTAGTAAGATTACCAAGCCTTCAGATGAGAATTAATATCAACTCTTCTCAAACTCTCCCAAAAAATTGAAGAATAGGGATTACTTCCAAATACTTTCTATGAGGCCAACATTACCCTGATTCCAAAAGCAGAAAAGAAAGTCAGAATAAAAGAAAATTACAGACAAATAGCTTAATGAAAATAGATGCAAAAATCCTTGACAATAATTAGTAAATGAAATTCAACAGTGTATCAAAAGGATCACCCGTCATGACCAAGTGGAATTTATTCCAGGGATATATATGCCAGGAGTTTATGGAATGAAATTTTTTTTTTTTAAATTTGTTTTCCTTTGTTTTTTATATACCACATATGAATGAGATCATACAATGTCTTTTTTCTTCTGGCTTATCTCACTAAGCTTAATTCCCTCTAGGTCTATCCATGATTAATTAGTTTTAATCTGAGATTGTATTATAATTGATCTGGTAAGAAACAATTCTATATTAAAAATTTGAAATTTCTGGGTTCTTCATATTCCCTCCAAATTTTGCTTGTAAATTAATATGTCTTTTTCTAAACGCATCCCTTTCTTTCAGTATTATATTATATTCAGCTAGCAATTGCCAGTTCATAGATTTCAACATTCTCTCTGAAATCTTTTATCCAGCTTTGCATTAGATACATTCTTTAGATACATTCATTAGATACATTCTTCATTTCACAGGGGACAGTTTTACCACATTTTTAATCACCACAAATCATTAATTCCTATGTTTAAACCGTGTATTACAGCTTCCCCATTAACCCACCAGCAAGACCAAGAGTCAAGGCCACATATTTCAAGGTTTTCATGGTAATGCCCTAATTTTGGTATCATTTTCTATATTAATCAGCTTTTTCTGCAAGAACTACAAAGCAATGAAGTGATAGCAATGGAAACTTTTTCTTGACCATTCATGGAGGCAACTCTGTTTCAAAAATAGGCCTAGTGTTGCCCCACATGTTTCCTGCTGAGATATCAAAGGAATATCACAGCTAAAACAGAAACATAAGAAAACAAGAAAAACAGCATAAATTACAGATCAAATCTCATATCGTATCCCTATCATGCCAATGCTCAAAGCAAGGCACATAGCAAGACTCAAATTTAAGGGATGATGAACTATATTCCATCCATCAGGAGATGTTACCATAGTGATACATAGTATTATTTCAGTGAAGTGAAGACTTTGGACCAATAATTCAATCAGTTACAAAGAAAGTGAGGGAAGAAGAGGAAGAACAGAGATGATTGATTAGAAGACTGAATGGGGATTGAAGAAGGGAAAGGAGAAAAGAAGGAAGGGAAAGTATAAGGAGTCAATTTATGAAGGTTTACAGGTAAACAGGATTTCAATTAAGGCCTCTGTTTTGTGCCAGGGTTGGGTTTTTTTTAACCTTGTCCATCATTTTATCTATTGTACCTGATCCTAGAGTCTCCTTGGAGCTCTGGTAAGCATTTCAGGTCTCTTTTCTCTGCTGAATATTCTCTTCTAAAACGTCTGCATTACATTTCACTAACTGTTCAACATATCAATAAGTTTCCAAATTCTTTCCTTATTCTACATTTGTGTTGAAAATTTATTCACTGTGGGTATCCTACTTCTCTGCACTATTTAACCAGGAAAAATTAGGAAACAGTTACTCCTGACCTGACTCATAAAAAATAGAATGAAAGGAGGCAAAAAACATTCCTGGAGCATAGGTAGATAAGGGTCTGATCATAAAGCATGTTGGAAAACGTCTGATAGTAGTTTAGATTTTACTTTGTGTATTGGCAAGGCCATTCAAGGGAATTAAGCTAATTAATAAGATCGTATTTTATTTCAGAAAAACTGCCCTAAAGATCTCCAATTAAACATGGTAGCCTAAAACTAGACATTTATCTTGTTTCATATACAAACACTATAAAAGGAATAAATTATTTTAAGAGAAATAAATGACCTTCTACTGTAATCTCAGAAAGCAAAAGAATGGGAGAGGCAGTATCAGTAGATGGCATTAACTATATTATGAAAGACAGAAGGAAGTTCAACAAGTAGGTGTTGACTCAACAAAGTTAAAAAGGATGTACCTGCCAAAGGAGAGAAAGCCAATGAAAAATAATGGATCTGCACTATTAGAACCTGGAAAAGACACAAAGGAGAGCAATTTTCCTCTATAAATAGGAATGGAGGCCACAGACAAAAACAGTTGATTGAAAGTTGGAAGGAGTAGAACTTAAACCTCAGATCCTCATTCACTATCCCATTCAACCATAGAAAAAGCCCTCTTACACCCAGGAAAAAGAGAGGGTTGTTGACTCCAGGGAAAAGGAAAAATAAAGCAATTTCTAATTAATCATGGGGACATCAGACAAAAAAAGACATCAGAGAAGTAACACACTACAATGAGTGAGAGTAAATAAAAGTTGAATTTCTAAACACTGGTTTATATTTTCTAAGCATAAGTTTAATGGTTTTGAGAACCCAAGACCAGAGAACAAAAAAACTAAAAAAAAATTAAAAATCAAGGAAAAAATGTATTCAGAGTCCCAAATTCAGGAGAAGTCAAGTAAGATAACAACTGAGCAATGTCTTTGGGATTTGAGTTAGAAAGTCATTTGCATCTTAAAAATAAAATACTACGGTATTGTATACAGACACAGATTTACTATTATGCACACCTTAAACCTACATAATGTTATAATTCAATGTTTCTTCATTAAAATTAATTTAAATTTTAAAAAAGAAAAGGAAAAAATTACAAAAAAAAAGAATTTAACAGCTAAGCTTTGGAGATAATATTTTGACCCTACAGAATTTATAATATGATATGTCTATTACTGTGCTCATGGGTTGCAAAAAAATTTGAAAGAGAAGGCATCTGTCTATCACTTAAAAGATAACCACCCCATCTACATATATAAAGAAAAGTCGTAAGTGAAACTTTTTCAACTTAATCTTTAAATGGTCCTAAAATTGATAGTTTGAAATTTAGACCTTAAATAATCCGCATGAAGAAATGTCTAGATAAAACATCACCATGTTTGAAGAGACTTAATGACCTCTGCTCTTAAAGAAAAATAGCAGGGAATGTTCATCTGGTTAAATGGTTTTATACAAACATTATTATGGACTTTCAAATCAAGATATTAAACTAAAAGGTAATAGAAATAACCTGAATAGAATGGAGATTTTATATTTTAAAACTTCTCAGTCACCGGTAGAGTATTGTAAGGCCTCATCAGTGCAGATAGAATATGAATCCATTCCTTAACACTTACTGCTCTGTACTCTGTTCTCACCCCATGGTCATTTTCACAGTGTGCCATGCACTTATCTAACTTTATAGCTTTCTCCAAATGACTAAGGATATCATTTTCTTTCTTTTCTACTTTCTCTACATGGTCAACCCCTACTCATTCTTAAACAACTACCCAAAATATCCTCTATGGCACTTTCCTGGCTCCCATCAGGTGGAATCAGTAGCTTCCTTCTTTATATAAAAATTCATTTCATAATTCTTCTTCCACAGCACCAGACATATTAAATTTTAATTACCTGTTGATATATGTGTCTCTCCACTACAATTAAATTAAAGACCATGTCACTTTGGACTTTATAATCACAGAAAAATTTTAGAAGTCTAGACACTCAGTAAGTGTCAAGTGAAAGTACAATTACTATTCTCAGCTTTTCCCCCCAAAACTATATTTATTTATTAATTTATGGTTCTCAATAATCTTCATAGAATAAATCTTTAATTAATGGAGTTTTACTATGTTGATTTACATATTTTCACTTTTTGACATATCATTTATTAAATGTGGATCACAAGGTTGAAGCACTCAACTAGATGTCTTGAATCAGAACTTGATCTACAATTGGAGTAGGAGGTTTTAGAAAAGCAATCTCAAGTCTACATGTACAATTATTTTAATGACTCAGTGTCACCACCTCTGCATGTTCATGAATTATGATTTATAAACAGTTTTGAGACCCTAGGAGGAGGAAACCTCATACTCATAGAGTTTGTTATATAAGCATTATATTTAGGGATTACCACTACCTAAAAAAATGTATGAAACATTTTCGAGACTATGTATGTATGTGCATGTGCATATGTGCGTGCATGCATGTGTTTATGTTCACACATATAGATAGATGATAGTTGGATGGGTGGATGAATAGAGATAGAATAATATAGTGGAGAGAGAAGGAAAAATGTAAGAAAAGTATCTACTGTGTCAAAGTGAATTTGGTACAGATTTCATTTAGCAAATGCTATATTGCCAAGAATTGGGCTAGGAACATGAGGTCAAGCAGTAAGCAAGAGAGACATGGTTATCTGAATTTAGGGCATTTTGAATTTAGTGGAGAATATAGCAAACTAGATACATAAATGAAAAACAAAAGTAAATAAATGCTCATACTTCCATAAATGAAATATAAAACCAGAATGATATGTTAATGATTAACAAGGGTGGGTTCCTGTTACATAGTGTAGTGAAGGACAATTTCTCTCAGGGACTGATATTTAAACTGTTAAAGAGAGATCAGTGGTCAGTTCTGAAAGAGCAGGAAAGGGTCAATCAATCTAGGTAAAAGGATAAGCACATCCATAGGTCCAGAGATGAGAAGGAGCTTAACGTATTCAAGGAATTTAAAAATTAAAAAGTTAATATGGGTAAGAATAGTGACCAAGAAAAGCATACTTAGATGAAACTCTGGTGGCAGGAAGAACTCAGATGATACAGGATCTGATTGACCATAAGGAGCCTGAGTTGTATTTGGAAGAGTAGAAAATTATTAAAGAGATTTAAACAGTAATTACACATAATCTGACTGGCATTTTAAAAAGATAAGACTAACTGACATAGACGAGAGCAGGTAAAAGGAAAAGTTGGTTGCTTTTGGTGGCCAGGTGTTCATATGAAAGACTTCCATGTTTGGACAAGTAGGGTAGTGGGAGAGATGTAGAGAGGAGAGAGTTTGAAAGTAAAATTCAACAAGGCTTGCTGATTATCTATGAGTGTAAGTTATAGAAATCAAAACTTAACCATGATTCCTTGGTCTCAAATGAAGAAAACTAGAGATTGGACATATTAGAGAGGGTTACTGAGTTAAGATCAAAAGTTCAGTTTAAAGCATATTTAAATTAAGATGTCTATGAAGTAGTCAAGTAGATGTAAGAAAGACATGAGTGTGAATTTAAGGCTGGAAACAGACACTTAAGACTTTTACATCTATGGATAAAATTCAAAGTGATAAAAATTTTAAACTAGATAACTAACACCACAAACAATAATTAAGTCAACATGGATTGAAGACTCGGATGGAAGACCTGAAATCGTAAAATACATAGAGGAAAACAGAGCAAAACATTCCTTCACAATAAACTAAGAAATATCTTTGGGAACACAACTCTAATGTCAAGGGAAATAAAATCCAAAATAAATAAATGGGACTATGTCAATCTAAAAATGTTCTGCACAGCAAAAGAATGCTTATCAAAATAAAAAGATAACCTATTGAATGGGAGAAAAGATTTTCACATCATATATTTGACAAGGAGTCAATATTCAAAATATATAAAGAACTCAAAACTCAACAACATAAAAACAAATAATCCATTTAAAAAATGGGTAAAAGGTAATAGATATTACTCAAAAAGAGACATAAAAATGTAATCAGGCACACAAAAAGATGTTCTAGATGTTATAGAAAAATGCACATCAAAATGGCAATGCGATACCACCTCACACCTGTGAGAATGACTATTGTCCAAAAGTCTATCAACAAGCACTGCAAGAATGTGGAGAAAAAGGAACATATATATATACTTTTGGTGGGAGTATAAAATGGTAAACCATTATGGAAAGCAGTATGGAGAGTGCTTGAAAAATTGAGAATGAAAATTCCATGTGATCCTGTGATCCCACTGCTGGGTAAGTACCTGAAAACACAATAATATGAAGTTGAAGAAATAATAATATGAAGTTGATGCACCCCCATGTTTATTGCAGGTTTATTTACAGCAGCTAAGAGCTGGAAACAACCAAAATGCCCAATGACAAATGACTGGATAATGAATATATGGTTTATATGCACAATGGAATACTACACAGTTATTCAAAAGGAGGGAGTCCAGTCAGCTGCAACATTATTGGACCTAGAGGGAGTTCTTTTTAGATAAACAAGAAGGAGAAAGACAGACAGTGAATGATTTCACACATATGTGTGTTATAGAGAAATCAAGCACATGAACTAATCAAACAGAAATAACACTTTCATTCAATAAAACCAAATGAGTGTATATAAGAAGGGAAGGAGCATCAATTGAGTAGAGGGTGATCAATTGTATGGTAAAGGAAGAACTGGAGTGGTGGTAATGAACTTAATTATGCAGATATTGGTTTACAATGTGTGTGCCTTAAACCTCTATAATGTTATGAAATAATATACCTTCGATGAAATTAATTAAAAATAAAATAAGTGATAAAAGGGATGCGCTACCCAAGACAATGTAAAGAGAAAAGACAGCCTTCTCTTTACCAAGAAACTATGAGGAAACAATAATAAGTTATCACAGTCACCCTATGAATGTTTAAACAGCCCCAAAAGATGGTCAAATATTGGAATCTTTTCAAGATCAAAAATGTCAAGAACATTGGTAGATTTGTGAAAGGAGATGGTGGAAATGATGCATAGTGCTAGGATATGAATTTTAATGTATCGATGTGTTGTGTAGGAGTGAGGTGAATTAAGGGTGAAAGGCCATCAAGAAAGAGAGCACCCACTTCACCCAACAACCTTGAGGGCATGCTTGAAAAAGCTACAAAAAATAGTATTTTGGTGGACATCCAGTTTTGAATGATGGCAAGGAGAAGGTATTCTCTTCAGAGTAAAGATAGCAAGTCACTGGAGGATATGCAGTAGACAAATTAGAAGAATTTGGGCTTGGGGTGTAGAAAAATTTGGATAGGAGAATGGACACAGCTGGATAAAGTTGAGACCTGGAGTGCTGACAGAGTTGGGATTTGAAAGTGGTAACTGAGGTCACAGGGGGACATGAGGCATGGTGCTAAGGCTTTTTATCTCTTAGAGAAGAAACATGGTTGGTCATATGCCAATAGTCAGAGCATCTGCTTTTTTTGGTTGCTGGCATAACAATGGCAGTGACGAGCAGTATCACTGAATGTCATTGTATGACGTTATATTACTATATTTTATTGATCAGAATATATAGTGTGTTCTATTTTAATCTACTTATATCATTCTGAGAGAGCTTTTTTTCCTTAAACGATATAGTATCCTATCTATAGTATACTCTACCTGAACTTGTGGCTGGTGGTTATGATTTCCATAGATTCGTAATAGTCACAGATAAGCTTGGTAGTGTATTCTCACTGAATGCACCATAGAGACTGTCCACTAAGGAAAAATCCTAGCGAATAATCTGTGTTTCTAATATAGCTCCATTTCTAGGGGCTGGTTATGGAGGACAAGCAGAGGACCTTAGTTTCATCCCATTTGGTAAAGTTTTCAACAGGAAAACATACCTCGTTCACTTGTCATACACAAACTTATATCTCAGCCATGTTCAGACCCCAAGTGCAAGAATTAAAAACAATGTATCACTGTACAAGCGAAATCAAATCAACTCCTTCCATGTGTCATCCTTTACCCCAACCCCACCACAATGAAGCCATTGGGAAGGAGAGAGAATCAACACAAAGACAATGAGAAATTGTTTATGATCTTCACTTGAAGGGGTGAAGGGGTGAAGAGAAGAGAGACTTTAAAGCATTTTATAGAACAAGAAATATGTCCAGGCACACATGTCATAATTTTTTTAAGTAATAAAGAGTTTCCTATTGAACAAAAGGAAGAAGCAGTTTCTGTAACAAAGAATAATAGAATCAGGCTCAAAATTAGACTCACTGACAAAACAGAGAGCTTATTGCCTGCTAGCAAAACTTTTACAATTTTAGTTTTCCTGATTGTATATGCCCTCATTGAAGAATAGGCAATTATTTTTAGTAACTATATGCTCAAATTATATGCTATCATTTTATCAAATAAATAAATTTCATTCTTAAAGGGAAAAATAGAAAACAAAAATGATTTAGAGCTGCTTTAAAAAGGATTGTGTACATATTTATAAACACTTAGTTTTTTAATGAGGAAATAGAAAGTATGTTCTGTTATTTCCTTGCTACTACAATCTCTTTCTCCTTCCCTCTTTTTCTCTCTCCCCATTCCCTTCCTTTTTCTCCACATCGGTCCATCTCCCTCCAGTTCCTGCCCACCCTCCTCTCTGTCTCTCCCTCCACCACTCCCTTTTATTTTCAGCTAAAATGTAGATTTTACATAACTGAAACACACCATAGGATACAATGATAAATGAGAGCAAACAGCACCATTTTGAGGAATTGGGGGCAGAGTAAAGGTCTGGCACCTTTGTTATGCCACAGAGAGGGGCATGATACTCAGTCCCACTAAAAAAATTCCCTGGGTGCACTACAGCAGGAAAATCTCTGTGGTTTAAGTGTTGGAGGCAAATCTGAACATGAGATAGTGGAGATGACTAAACACATCCCATAGCTTTCTTACCCAACTCCTCCTTTATGAGGAAGTTACAGGGAATGGGGGCTCCATCTCACCTTACTACAACCTCCTGCAAGAACAGGTGTTAACGTCACATAAGCTCTCCCTAGGCTGTCTGGTTCTGTTACCTTCTACTATCTCCTAAGCCTAATACAAACAGTCTCAAAGTCGTGTCCCTTGTCACAGTCAATGTGGTTCACACTCTCAATTACCCCTCTCCACCCCCATGGTCTATGGCAGCTGGCATGGTTTCTGCCACTCTTATTTCAAAGGGCAGATTCTCAGACTAAAACACACAGAAGTCAACGTGAGGAAATGATCAATGTAATTATCCATTGAATACGTTTATTTTTTTAATTCCCTGGCTTTGGACTCGGTCATCGAGAACACATGAAAGCAGGTCATTCGCCTCTTCTTTAAGTTAGTAGTTGGGCATCTCTCACTAGGAAGCAGTGATGCAGTATGGGTCAGGCAGACAGCGGGAGGACAAAAGAGACTAAGAGAAAATGCAAATGAAATCAACATAGGCAGAGTAGGATGAGGGGAGTACAAAGAGAGAGGGAAATAAAATCAAAACAAATGAAATGAAAGGTTGTCTCCAAAAGGTCAACAAATGCAGAAGGTCCCCAAGGGTGTGTGTGGGTTCCCAGCTGCAGATTTTACACATTGGGTTTGATTGTCCACCCTGGTGGCTTTGCCACCTCAAAGTCCCACCTGATGGCCTGGCAGCCTGAAGATGTGCCTAGCCTGCTTCTGGGCTGGAGACAAGCCTAGATGAAAGTGTTGCTTAAATAGGGCCAAGAAGGAGTGATTACATGGTTTAACTCCTCCAACTTATTTTATTATTACTGTTGAAGGATAAATATAGAAAAGAGAGAAAAGCCACTTCAGACTTTGAAAAGAAAGTCTAGCAATTTCTTTGCGGTATGTTTAGTCTCCTGCATTTACCCTAACTTTATTTTAACTTTAAGAGCAATTAAGCAACTGTAAATCTGATATAAAATATGGAAGTAATTGTTGAGATAAGATATCTTTAATTAAATTCATACCTAAACTATTTAAGCTATTTTGCTGCCAAGTTCCATTTAAGTCTTTTCTTTAAAATATACAGCCATTTATTAAAAAACACTTGAATTTATTATTCAAATATTAGCATTTTCCTCCATCTTGATAAATTATATTTTTATTCATGTATTTTGATTTTGATCTCTCTAAACGGAAAGGACAAAAATATGTGTGGATGTCATTTTGACCATCACAGTCAACAATTGGCACCAAAACTGTGACTAAATAAATCAGGCAAGAGCCTGCATTTATTCTTAAAGGTGGTTATAATCAAATTGGCCATGCTGAAATACAGTTCAATAACAAGGAACAAATGTGGTCAGAGCTAGCATTTCACATGCATCTATACATTGAAACTGCTGTCTTGTTTTCTTTCCTTTCATTCATTTTGTGATATTTATTGCTTGCTTGCTATGTGTCAGCATCCTGCTAGGTGATGGTTCACCAGGCTAGGGAAGACACAGCTACTCCCTCAGGGGCGTCTGGTCTAGAAGTAGATTTAGAGAGGCAATTATAGTGGATAATGACCCAGGCATGGCAGTTGTGACAGTAGGGAAGGAGTACTTTGGGAAAACACAGAATGACCCATAACCTGGGTTAGAGCTCAGGCTTAGAGAAGCCTTATAGATGAAATAACCTCTTGGCTGACACTAGACAGCAGTAGAATTTAACTACACCAAGGTGGGTAATGTGGGAGGTGTTGGAAGGGGAACTCTGGCCAGAGTTTGCTAAGCAAAGAAAAGAGAAAGCACCATTGCTTAGAGCAAGAATGGGAGAGCATGCTGGTTGAGTCCAGAAATTGGAAATTATTCAATTTCTTGCAGAGAAAGTAGAAGTCAGTGATCATGAAGAATTGGTTAAGTCATATTGAGATTTCTCTTGATTCTGATAGCAATAATCCTCCAAAGATATTCTTTATAATCATCTTATAATGAAAATGTTTTATAATAAATCTTAAATAGATCAGTTATTTCATTTAGAGATGTTTACGATGTTTGAAGAAAATAATTTAATATATCCCATTAATCTATATTTTGTGCAAAGCTTAAAACATATTTAGAATAAAAATCAAAACAACATTTCAGAGATGATATTTATACTTATTTGTGACACAGGATACATTCAATTGTTGATCAAATGAACAAAAGTTGAACTTATAAGTTCATTTTTAAAATTCTAGCCGTCTGAATTTATTTTATGAACCATATCTCAAGCACTACTCTCTCACTCCTCAAAATGCAAATTATAAAATATTTGGCATCAGATTTTTAATAAAAATCTAAAATATTTATAACAGTTGCTAATGATTAATGAAGATCTCTTCTGAAACCCATATGTTAGTCATCTCATCCTCTAGTTTTCTAATCTGTATCATCAGACTGTTCTATTTTCCTTTTTTATAAAAATTAATTGATTTCAAAATATTCAGTATATCATGAAAGCAATAAATGTAGGATGGTTGTTTCTCTACTACCACCTGCTACATATTGACAATGACATGAATTTGAAATCTTAAGAAAAAATGTGTACTTTTAAAGACTTCTGGAAGTAAATCTAATAAGACATTGCTTATGTTTGTGTTAGAATTACAAAATTGGGTGTACTGTAAAATTAAAATTAAAATTTCACAGGAACATCATCTATATTATTTAAAAGCTAAATGTCAATGAAACAGCTATACTATTTACAATTCCATATGGAACCAGTGAAGAAGTTAGTTAAGAAAACAACTTAGAAATCAATATTAATGACAGTATATTAGGAAGGACCTTAGAGTGTTGATATGAAATTATTTTGAAATTTTTACACATAAAAAGGGAAAATGATCAGTTTCTATATGTCATATAACTAAAGCACATCTACGCAGTAATCATTTTCAAAGACAACTTCTCTGTAGTACAGCATAGAAGGCCACTATCTCAAATAAGATATTTTGAGAGTTCAGAAATCTAATTTTTGACAATATGTCCAACAGTAGCACCAGGAAATTGTCTGAATCAGTCTGGCTTCATAATTTTCCAATTTCTTATTATTAGGGAAAGGAAAGAGGGAAATAAGAATGAACATATGTTACTTCTTATGTTACTTCATTTAATCATTTAATATTTGCAACCAGTCAAATGCTAAATGGAATCCTATTTCCAGAGCTTTTGGATGACTTGTCCATAGTCACACTGTTGGAAAATAATTCAACTGAGATCCCCTCTTTACTGAATGTACAGCCTCCCTCACAAATTCGAAAACAGAGAAATTACTTTTTATTTTGAGTCTTTTATCTGTAGCCAAAGTCAATAGTCTTGGGGTGATAAAATCCTCATCTAGCTTGCTCTGTCTGCCAAGAAATTAAAGCATGTTTTAAAAGTACCTATTATGAATATAGTATTTTTCTATGTTACAAAGTGAATTAATAACAAAAATTTCACAATTTAGACATTGACTAGTGAGGGTTATATTTGGATACATTCACAGAAAATTCTTAAATAAGCAAAACTAACACAGGATAGAAGCTTCATTCCTTTGTAAGCAAGTTCAGAAAATAACAGCCTATGACTGGTAAGGCAGCTTCATTTCTCTGCTCCAGCTTTCTAGTGAATGGATTACAGGATCAAGATCACCTCTAAGACCAAGATGCTACTTAAGCTCCAGCTCTCATATGGAGGTTCTAAATTAGAATAATTAAAAAAAAAACAAAAGACAGAAGAGGCAAAGATGGAGTGCGCTTAACTGAGACAGTTCCTTTTAATCAGCCTTCCCAGAATTCTCATAAACTATCTTATTGGTAAGAGTTTGTCACAAGAATATACTTAAGTATGACTGGATGGGAAATAAAGAATTATTTTATATGGTCAGGTGTCTAGCTATATTCAGGGTCTGCTGCTTAAAAATGAATGGATATTAGGGTGAGCAGTTATCCCACGCTATGCTAGAGTCTTTATATGTAGACATGACAAAGCTAACACACATGAAATGTTTTTAAAAAATGAATGGAGATATTAAGTATATTTGTATGTAGGATTAGGTCTAAACTTAAGCTGACTTTAAATATTCAGCACATCTTGTTATTTTATAACTATGTCTATACTTACTAAGAGCCTCTTAAACCTTCAGTTTCCTTTATATCCAAATATCTCAGGAAAATGTGTAGGTCCTACTTGCTGCACTGATCCAGCAGATCCCATCTTTTCATCCCAGTGCCTAGTACAGCCCTCACCTCACAATGAGCAGTCCATTCTGATGCATGAGAATTGCATCTACCTTGGGCAATACAATATATTCAATGGCAGGAGAAAAGAAAACAAAATCAACTCAGAAGCATCCTTTGTCTTAGAATCTAATACATCTCAACCTGAAGTGCAAAATACAGTAATTGCACCCTGTTTGAGTGTTATGTAGAAAAATTCTTTTAATAATTCTTTCTTTACTGTTCTTGGATCAAAGCATAAGGCTAGGTATTATAGAGGCTACAGAGAGAGATAAAGACCTAGACTTTGATGAAGGGAGGATGACATGAACAGAAACAAATATAATCTCTATATGGAGTGATAATTATAAAAGTATATACAAGTGCTGTATGTATAGATAGTGAAATACACAACCACCCAAACACACACACATACACACACTCTCTCTCTCTCTCTCTCACACACACACACACACACACACACACACACGTGTGTGTAGGCATGAGCAACAAGAATGATTAAATGACTGAGTAAAAGTTGGAATTCAAACTGATTTAGTCTTTTCTTTTATGATTCATAAGTCCATCTGTGGGAGGCTCGAATAAGAAGCAACCAAGTCAGCCTTAATGGTGTCTTTATTAACCTGACCAGTTCAATGACTAATCCATCTCTAAATTGGATGATTTTATAGGTACACATTTAGGTTATACCATGCTACATTAAAAACAGCTATTAAGTTGATTAAGACTAAACTCATTCTCGGGATCCATTGCAAACAATTTTCCATGCTTGATGTGCACATAGAAAGAGAACCTGTGAAAAGTATAATGTGAGCAAAGGTCAAAAGAATGTTTGCTGAACACCAAATGTGAATCAGCTAGGTAGTGTTACTTGTTTTAAAACAAATATCATACTAAAATTTTATAACTGTGGTTGATCAAAGAAAATGTCCTCATGATCTTCTTTAGCTAACCAATCCCTCTTTGATGTATAATAGACTTACATGTAAAATGACGTATAGAAGGTTTATGACAATACTTTATAAAGAGTGACCAAAAAAAAACACAAAAACATTGTTTTCAAGGCTATGCTTTAAGTGAGTAAACAAAAGGAAATTGACTCATTTTTGCCTAAAAGTCAAATAGCTAAAAGAAAACATGCAATAACAATTTTTTAATGTATAAAGACATGTTGAATCCTAAGTAGTTTACAGTTAAAAGCGAAGTATAAATTCTTCCTGACCCACTGCCACTCACCCTGAATTCTGGCTGCCAGTCACCCTTAATAACAAAGGCAACTCTTTACCCACAATTTCTCAACTGTCCTCGTCTTTGCAAAATCAAATGGATTTGTGGATCCATATTCTACTTGAACTTTCTTTACTGTTCTTCTGGCTTATCTTCCCTAACTAATTGTAGTGTAGTCGGGTTCCTTACACAATACCCAGAAAAATATGCCCACTCCTTATGTAGATCCTGTGTCTTTCTTTTCAGTCTTCATCACTGGTTCCTTTTCCTTCACTGGTTTTTATAGGTTTATGTGCTACTGTTTCTATTGCTATAATTCTTCTGTCTGGATTTCAGAGTTAATGGGCCAAAAACTGAACTTGTTCTCGTAGATTCCCACTCTCTCATCCCCTTGTGATCCCATATATTAGTTATATTTCTCCTTCGTACCATGATGGAAATATCAGAAATGTGTACCAACACTTGGAGGATCAAACCCACCCAATCCATCTACCTTTGCCACAACTCCAAAATCCACTCTTCCTCCTGATCCAATTCAGCGACTCTTACCTAGAGCATCACAACAAGCTTTGTTTTCTTGTATCTAGTTTTTCATACTTTTAGTTTAACCTTCATACTCGCACCATGTGTAAACCTGAAAATGGAGGTTTTGCTCATTTCTTTCTAGCTGATAAAACTTCCAAGATATCAGACACCTATAAACCTATTTTTTTTAATGTGAGAGTTTCAATGTCAAATACCTATATCCTTGCTAACTTATCAAATGGAAACTTAACTTCCACATGATCTTAGTATTTTTTTTATCTTGTCTGCCTTTTCTAAAACTATTTTGTCAGCCAAAATGCAATTTACTCATCTATACCTCTTAAAATCTGTTTTAGAGTACAAGCTTTTCATAAGGAATTAAATCCCAAAATGCTTCATGGACCACTTTGGCAATAAAAGTCTACATTTGGACAAAATTCACAATGAAATATTCAAAATAGAAAATCTCATCTGAGACAAATATAACAAAAAACATAAAGGATTACTGTTTGAAATGTAGTAATTCAGTGGCAGTAAAACAAATACAAAAAATCACCACAAATCACTTTTAACACATCAGGTTTAGAAGGGTCTCTGAAATTATGAGCAAAGGACTTCCTTAAAGTCTTTTCTATTGATTGACAATGTTTCTGTGACCTTGGGAAACAATGAAATTTATGAAAAATTTCTTAAAAGATTTCCTTTTTGTCTGCCACTCTGAAATAATTCTCACAAAAAATACATTCATAGATACACCATACATTTGTTCATGGATTTGACATGTGTTGAATAGTATTCCTGCATGAGACACAAATTTCAACAGTTCTTCATTTGAGAGGGTATATGAAAAGATGAATGGATAACAGAAAGGAGAATCTGATAAATGTCATAAGTATTGTATCATGTATCATCATTAAAAGAGAGGGACAGATCCTCTATTTAAACTAAAGGAGTCAGAGAGGCCCCTTGGAGAGGAGACGTTTGAAAGAGGTCATGAATGCTGTATAGCATTTCAAACATTTAACAAGATGGCATTCCAGGCTAATGAAATTCCCCAAATTTGAAGTGAAGAATGTTAAAATTGGGCAATGGTTAGCCCTCCAACTAAATGACTGAACATGGCATGAAGAGTAGCAGCCAGTATCTGAAATCAGATTCTTGATTGGGAAATCAGGGCAGGCCTTGAATGTTAGACTAAGTATCACTTGGACTACTTTATTTGGAAATCAGGAACAGACTATCCACAGGGTTTGTGCTTTAACAAATTAGGTTGGCATCATTGTAGAGGATAGATATTTGGAATATAGAGAAGCACTGGAAGGAAGGACTGAAAGATGACTGGAAAAAACGAAAGGAAATAATAATGTGTCATATTAAATTTTTTGATTTTGGTAAATATTTAGTTATACTGATAAGTTAGAAATGAGAGACCTGAAAAATCGTAAAATTTCTAGCCTTGCTAAAAAGGAGACTGGAAGTACTATCAGCAAAATCCAAAAAGGAAGACAGAGTTGAGTTTAGAGAGAAATGAAAGGGTTTTTACTTGAAATGCTTTATGAAATATTTTTCCTATGGCAAAAGTAGTGACTTCACTTAAAACAGTACTTCTAGTGACTCCAGAGATCAACTTAAACTCAATTTCTTCCTGACACACACCACCAACATGTTCTGTGTTCCCACTGCCCTTCCCTCTTGCCCAATACAGCATTTTTGTAACCTGGCATTTCATCTCTCCTATTTCCAAACTCTCCTCCTTAACCACCAAAAGCCTGAAATTATTTTAGCAATGTTTTTAAGAAGTACTTCATTTATTTTATTTAATTGTCAACCTTGGTTTTTCCCCGGGATCCCAGGTCCTGAACCAGGAACCTTGAGATGCATGTAGACTCTGTCTCCAGTGAACTAAACCACTGGATCACGAAGGCGTGCCATCTTTAGCAACTCTTACAGCAAAAATTTGCATTTTTAGCTATCTAAATACAATGCAATATGTATTTGTAAATAAATTTATAATGCTTTTATAATTAAAATTAGATATTTTAAATTATCTAGCTATATGACAGTTTATTTTTATTTCCCTTTGGTTTCTTATCCTCTAACATGACCCATCTTTGAAGGTCAAAACGAATCTATAGATTGACATTGAAATCAAAAAATTGCTAACATTGCTACTATACAAAAATTAGTCAGTCACAGACTAACTAATCATCCCTGAGCTCAAGCTAATCCTGGGGCTTCTAGAGTTTTTATGTTTATAGTACTCATATGATATATGATGTTATTGCAGTTACTCTGATCTACTTTACCCTTTAAAAAAGAAATTCAGAAAAACGAAGCAACTTAAACAGGTGAAATATTTCTAAGGGAGAGAGTAAAACCATTCACATACAGAACGGATTTTGGGGGGATCTAAATAGATTTAGTGCTTGGTCCCACCCCAAACCTATCACCTGTGAGTTGACCTTGATTACTCAAGGATTGCTATAGCTGAATAAAAGACATTGTAAACATAACTCAAGCCTCTAAAGCCTTTCTAATGATTGTGACTGTCTTACCAATAACTTAGATCAACTATTCTCTATTATCGATACAGCTTATTTATAGTTTATATAATTTTAGCCACAAAAGAAGAGAACTGCTATCAAATTTTGTCAATTATATAACCATTTCAAAAGATTGTCAATAAATTATTATTAATAGTGATGACCACATAATTTACAGTGAAAGAAATATTTAATTTGAAGTATCGTTCTGCTCAATATGTTCACTTTTAAATCTTCTTGATTTTGAACACCAAATAAATGCTGACATTCCTTGAGGTTTTGAATAATTCATAACTAACATTAACATTTTATAAAATCCAATAATCACAATTTTGAAAATGATTCTAAAAACAATAACTTGAGAAGGCAACATTTTAGTATTTAATTGTCAAGTCAAAAAGAATGCAAAGAAGAACTCATTCCTCAGGAAAAAATGAACCTATATATGGCCTTCTAAACAAGTTTTCGTGCTTTTACTAGCCTTACAAATCCGTATGTTTGTATGTATACTTGTGTGTATGTAGTATAGTGGAAGTACTAAAACCAAAGCAAAACTTGGAAAAAGTTATACTGACATGATAGATATATTATTTCTTTAGACTTGTCTTTACCCACAATAAAAATAATTTTTATTAAACAAGAACTCAGGTGCCTCTACAAAATGGAAATCTAGGTTTAAATTGCAGTAACATTCATAACTCAATCTTCTAAAACTTCCTATTCTCTTATTATTTCAATCACTTAATACTTGTTCAGCATTTATTGCCAAAAAACACTAAAAGGGAACACAGAAATAAAATCATTAGCTAAATGTGCATTAAATGTGCATATTATCTTGTTTCCTACTAGTCTGCAATACCAAATTGTCAGTGCAGAAAATAAACTTCTTAAAACAAAGATTAAAAAAAAATCTACAGAAAACTGAAGACAGACCTGTAACAAAATTTTAAATAAGCAAACAAATCTTCAGAGGAGATGGACACAAAAGCCTGAAATGTGATTAGAAAACCACTAAACAAAATTACAAAACTATCAAGAAATTCTGGTTAACCTTGAAGAAAGTAATAAAGAAGCAATAAGAGCAAATAACAAATGCAAAACTAGTTAAAATAATATTTATATTGCTTTCTATAACTTACAAAGTGTTTTCACATATATGATTCTTCTAATTTAAACTTCTTTAAGTATAGTACTATGGTAATATATATGTGTATACGCAACTTTTTGTTTTAAGCAAATTATCATTTCTTCTCTGCAGGATCTTCTCCTTATCCCCAAAGACACCAAAGATTCATCCATCTATGCCTAAGTTAAATTGACAAGACATGTTATATTTGATTTATTGGTAAACAACTAAATAGCAAGATTAAGCTTTTAGGAAAAGATTAACAACATTGAACTTTAGTACCTGCCATGCTAATTTAAGGAAAAGCTGTCAAAATTGTTCATTCTTTGTAATGGAGTGTTCAGTAGCCTTTGCCTAATGGATGGGGAGATGGTATGGAATTATTTCAGAAGTATGATCACATAATCAAGATATAGTGATGCTTTAGTCTAAAAAGTACCTTGTTTAAAAACTGGTTAACTACTGAATGGAAGATATTTATTTCTGCCTTTCAATTTCATATAAAGTTTTTCTTTGCTTAAAAATTTTAAATCTATATTGTGTTGAAAACTGAATTCATCTGATAAAACTAAGGATTACTCACATAATTTCACAATTTCACTTATTTTTTTTTGTCCAAAGACAGCTGCCTGTAAGTAAACAGATGTTCTTCCTAACTACCAAAACATCAAATATGAGAATATGGCAATTTTTTCCTTGTAACTGTGAGAATATTTATCATTCCTATCTTGGAGGTGGAAAAATAAATCAGTGACGAATAAAATCACCTTTTTTCTTAAGTTACATAGGGAATAACTGAGAGAGTTAAGATGTGAAACCTAAATCTTAAATTACTGCTCTTTACCAAAAGTTACAATGCATATTACAGGAAATAAATGCTAAATCCCTCCATCTAATTGGACTTCAAGATTTTTAAAAATCTTTTATGGTATGTTCAAGCAAATGAACTTCTTCATTCTGAATATGAATTAATATAAAAGTTTATCTCAGAGAGCAAATTTCTGAATTCTTATTTACAGACTAGGTTCCTGTCCTTATGAAACACGTAGATCATTGAAATATTTTTATTTCAATTTTTTCTTCCTCTAATTACAAAGTTGAATAACATAACAAAATCTGAATTTACAGAAATTTCTAATATGCTTACTTATATTACATAAGCATAGATGAATCGAAGATAACTGCACCTATTTGTTTAATTTGTTCATATGTATGAGCCCCTGTTATTAGAGTCCCTATATTTTACCAAATAAGATAAAAAAACCTAAATTTTTTCATTCAAAAGGAAATGAAAACACGCTAACTCATACCAAATCCACTTTGACATAGGTTATAATATATATTGGTGGCTTGTAAACTCATGAAAAAAGATTGACATCAATCAACAGCATAAAGGCAATTTCTGGAAAGTAGAAGTAGAATGCTATCCATTGCAGACTATTGGCTGGAAAATGTATGTGTGTATTTTTCAATTAAGTACAGAAAGCTCATATGATCATATTAGAAAATGGAAGAGGAAGACTAAGGCATTTCAAGAATGTCTATCCATGTATGAAATACATTTGGAACTAATGAATCAGCAGGTCCATCTAGCAGAAATATTCACAAGTAAGTAAGGTAGTTTAAGAGGGTTTTTCTGTTTTCTAAACAGAAGGCTTCAAAGTAAAGCTAAATAACCTGCAGAAGATGAACAAAACGAAGTACACGACATAGAATATTATTATAATTTTTATTTATATAACACCGAGAAAGACAGAAAGATTTGATAATGTGTAAGTTTAGGTCAAAACTATCATTCTTGTCTGGTCTCTCTGAGTAGGCAGCATGTATCACAGAGTTCACCATGTCTGGGTGGAAAAACTAGTGTGGATGGATGACTGAAGAATGCACATCAAATTATAGCTCTTGGCTATGACATATTGCAATGTGTGTGTGTGTGTGTGCATGTGTGTGTGCATGCGTGTGCATGTGCGTTCCAGAAAATGAATTTGTAGATTTTCAGTAGCAAATTTTAAACTATTCCTCACAAAAAGAATAATAGTTGAAAAAGATTTTTTTATAAAGGAACTGGAGATGAAGGAGATGCCTCAAAGCTGAAGTAAACAGCAAGAGAGAGTTGCCATCATCTCTTTTACTCCTTTGATGAGCTCGATGGTCACATTTGGGGGTTAAAACAAAGATTAACAACATCTTAGAGGAAACAGGGTCCACCCTTTGCAGTCTTCAAAAGACTTTTTGAAAAGTGAATTTATGTCCAGCATTGATGATGATAAACATAAGGGTATGGTTTGTCTTGAGATGCTACCTACGGTTAGTACATTTACCTAATGATGCAATAATACATTCTTTTTAATTATTTCTATTTTAAATTTATATTTATTATATTTATCATGTAGTAATATATTATTAAAGAGATATAATAACATATACAATAATATGATAAATTAAAACAGGCATTTATTCAGTATTCATGCTCAAAATATTTTTACTGAAATGAGTCCCTGATCAAAAATTGTTTAGGGTCCATTTTTAAATTAAATAGAAGAGTTCATGGTTAAGTCAAATAAATAGAGAGCTCTCTATGTATCTATGCTCTCAAGATAATCAAACCAAAAGAAACCAGAGAGAGCCCCAGTGAATACACTTGCTTTGGTTTCTGCTACCTGAACTCTATTAAACTTGTCCATTGTCTGTTTGGACCAAAGCATTTCTTTTCATGTCTAACTTGGTTATACTCCAACTGTGTGCTGAGGGAGGGAGGAAAGATAGATAGACAACAACAGAATAAAAGAGAACAAAATAGGAAGACAGACAGGTACAGAAAGACAGAAGGAAAGACAAGCAGAAAGATACACTGAAAGCAAGCACAGCAAGAATTGCCTTTCTAAGACAGATGACTCCTGTACTCACTGTCCCTCAGTGAAATTCAGAAAATGCTTCCAGACTATTGGTCATTTGTGTTCTTCTGCCTCTGTCATCCCTATTCATCTAGCTTTGCTCACCTCTCACTACCCACAGGAAAATTTCTATGTAAGTTACAAGAGCTTATTTTCCCTCATGCCACAGGAATGAGTAAAGGCCACAGTTTCCACTGCAAAGAAGATATAAATGTAGAAAATAGTGAGTAATTTATAATAAGGGTTAATTAAATCTTTAAATGGTAAAAAAAAAAAAACTTTGACATATAATCTTTTTCCAAAATATAATAGAAACACACACCATGCACTCTGAAGAGTGACTTCGTCTCAAGAACAATACCATGGGTCCAAAGCATGATAAAGAATAGGAGTCAGACATGCACATTTAACTGAAAACAGAGTCAAAATGGGTTTCAGGAAATTCATAATTCTGATTCAGTGTACAATAGGCAATGATACCCATAATATGGGAATTGAATAATAATTTGAAAATTTTCAAGGCCTCATATCATTGAAAACATTCTCTCCACACTATTCCCTCAGGATGACTTTATAAACACGAGTTTCAATATTGCAATAATCCTTTATGTGACCACCCTGCCCTCATTTCATCCAGTCTACATATGATTGCCACACTAGAGTTCCTACAGTGATTTTTTTGTAGTGATTAGTGACTGTTCACAATTCTTTAATGGATACTCATCGTCACTAAATTCTTCAGTCTGGAATTCAATAACATGGTCCCAACATATCTTTATAGGACAATTTTACTTTATTCCTTCATCATTTTACCATTTCCTAGGTCCCCCATTTCCTAAGCTTAACACAAATGATCCCCTATTCATTAATGGACCCTGCTTCTCCCAGTCATCTCTGAGCACTCTGACCTTGATAATCCAACCCTTTGTCTTTACCATGGTCTACATTCATGGCCTCCACAATGCCTGAGCCCAAATAAGGACTTAGCTTTGTTAAACCACTGAAACTCCAACTACTGTAATCATGTCACATCACGGGGCTCAGAAAATAGCTGTTAAATGAATGAAATTAAGTGTAATGTGTCTAGCGTCATAGGTTACTTAACTTATTTTCCCTTCTCATATAAGTATACTAAAGGCAAGGCCAGTCTCATCTTCATCAGAGTTCCTACAGAACTACTCTATGTCTTACATGTAAAAATACACTTTCTTATTTGAGCCAAATATTAAAACCTCTAAGTACTTTGGAAAAATAAAAGAAGAAAATGAATTGACTTCCAAGAGTAGATTACTTTTAACAGTTTATCCTCCCAAATGATGTGCTCACAGGCACTGAGTCAATAAGGGCCTGCTGGGAGGTAGACTGCACAGTTATTCCAACACAGTGATTCCATTAATGAGTTTATGGAGCTTCTGTTGTGTTCTCAGTCAGAAGGGACACAGGGTCCAGCAGTTATATGATCCTATAGTGTTTGTTCTCAGTGAAGTGCATCCCTCTGTCCACTGTGTCATCTGTCTTAGACTTGTTTAAACATAGAACAATCTGTTTGCTACTCCTTTGTAAGAAATATCTCCCTTTAACAAAAATGAGCTATTTAGTCACCACTGGTAGTGACCTTATTAACACTACCAGGTCTGTCTATATTTTCTACTCCATTATATGTTATAATCATATATCCGTAAAGACCATATATCCGTAAAAATATATTGTAAATCCATTTAAAGTGGATTATTTTAACCTTTGTTAAATGACTACTTAACTTTTATTGTAATACTCAGGAACACTAGTTAAAGGGAAAATTACATACTCAAGTCTATCCACTTAATGTTAAAGTATAATTGTTATACTAGGGATTAACAACCAAATACATACTTTTAACTAACAGAAGCTAAAAAAGACTGAAAAAAGAAATTACTGTTTAACCATGATATAATAAATACTACATTATATATCAATTTATCTTTTGTTGATCTAAATTCAATATTTAAAAAATTATATACCCAAATATAATTTGATCACAAGTGATTTCAAATAAATATTATACTATTCGTGTATGACTATACTGTTACAAGAGGTGCTTTGTCTAGAGTACACCATTATAGAGAAATAAATGTCTCTTCTTCACCTCACCTGAGTGTTGAGTGCTATTCATTTATCCACACAACCTTATGAGGAGCAATTAAAAAACTGCTTTCAGCAGAAAGAGATAGGGCTTAGAGACTGAGACTTCTCCATAAACAGACAATTTAGATAATCATAGCAAAAGTTAGTATGGAGAATTATGTGGCTGTCAAAATAGCCCTAATATTTTCACATATTTCTATATCTGATCAAATAGTCACTGAGTTTCCAAATTTACTTCTCAAAAACAATACCAACTCTTTTGTGATTGGAAATTATTTCACATACAGTATGATAAAAATAATTATTCCACAAATTCTCTTAGATTCTTATGTGTAAATAATCACAGAGTTAAGGTAATTTGTGAATTTACTTCAACATTTTTTATTTTAGCATGTATTTTTTCACAAGTTTCCTCCCCCTAATAAATAGACTTCTTTGCCATACCATGTTAATTTTATGGAACATAAAAATGTATTTCATGTGTCTCAAGAGAGTTTCTAGGTAAATACTGAAAATCAAAACAAAACCTGGTAAAATTATGAAATAAAAACTTACAACTGCTTAAAATTCACTTATTTCATGTGTATTTTAGTAGAAAGGCAATAAATAGTTTTTAAAAGGTGAATTTTATGACAACCACCTTCTAACTAATATCTGGCCTTTAGGAGAAAGCACTATGTATTAGCTGAGCTTCTCAAACATAGAATTGCAAGTTTGAGCCCACATAAGGACGTAGAAATTTCTATGTAAATATAAATCAAAGTTCTCCAATACTAATATTAATCTGTCTTTGAGGTTTAATGTAAAGGGATTAAGACACTTAAAGCATCTGAGTAGACATGAAAAATGAAATGTCAGATGGCACGTGGGGGAAAACTGCATTCTCAGGCCATATTTTCTGAGTTGGAATGCTGCTTCTAATATTTTTTTAACCAACTGATTTTCCTGTATGTCTGTTTTTCACACCTGAAAAAAATGGGCACAAAAGTATTACTCATTGGTCTATTATGAGCATTAAATTAAGTAATATATGAGAAGTACAATACCTAGCATATAATAAAGATTAGAAAAACATTTATTAAAAGTAACATCTATACCATGCAATTCCAACTATTGATACCTAGAAAAGACAAAAGTTTGGAGATTATTTTAAAAAATGGTCAATAGTTGCCATGGTTGGAGGGGAGATGATCAAGTAAGAGCACAGAGGATCTCTGGAGCAGAGAAAATACTCTGCATGACATTTTAATGGTGAATGTATGTCTTTATATATTTGTCCAAACTTACATATTGTACATCAAGAGTGAGCCCAAAGCTAAACTATGGACTTTGATTTCTGTGGGCTCAGCCTTCATAAACACATACACACACACACACACACACACACACACACACACACCCATTCTGGTGAGTGATGTTGACAACTGGGGAGGCTATGTACCTCTGGAGTCAGAGAACATGTGGAGAGTCTCTGCATCTTCCTCTCAATTTTATTATAAACTTGAAATTGCTTTTAAAAAATTGTCCTTTTTTTTTTTTTTTTTTGGTGTTCCCTGCTGACTTGGGTGCATAGAACATTAAAAGTCCAAAGACCTGGGTTCAGGGAAGGACAGTCAAATAAATAAATGAATAAATAAATAAACAATGTTCTTTCTTCTCTTCTTCCTTCCTTTCTTAAAATGTTTCTTCCTCCCCTTCCATCCTTCTACTTTAAAAAAAAGAAGTTAAATAACCATAAATGAAAAAATAATCTGTGAAAATGAGAAAAGTGAGAAACAAGAAAAGAAAAATACCAACTGATAACACTTCAAGAAATGGTATATGAATGAAATAAATATATATAGAAAAGAGAAACATATTTTCTTTATTTCTATTCTTTTACAGATTTATCATCGCCCTAAGTTGGCACCCTGTTTAAAGAAGGTAAGATGAACAGGTGATAGAGATGATACAAACCAGGCCCATCATTTATATCTTCATCTTTTCAAATTTAAATTACTTCCTTAAGAAGAAATTTGGGGATGGAAATAGTTAGACATTTATCTTTTCTCATCTTTTGCTCCTCTATCATGTGATCTCATGACTCACCAAGGAAGGCTCCAGGATGCTTCCCTGTGATCTCAGACTGAAGTGTTTCCTCCCTCTTGTGTTGATTCTGGAGTCACAATCAACCCTGAATCCTTGGTGAGGTACCACTTCCCTTTCAGTATCCAATGACTTCTATTGCTGCTGACTGCCGATCCTGCCATTACTCCTTCCTGACTCCTGACCATCATTGCCCCTGCCCAACCATCACTACGGTGCCACACAATTATATTTCAATCCCCTCCAGACCATTCTCAGGTGAGGAACTTCAACATCCTCCACAGCTCCTCCCCCTGCTAGACCTACTCCATGTGTCCAATCCACATTGCACATACACAGAGAAGAATGCCTGGAAAACTGAGTCATTGGTTCTGGTGTTCTCCAGTTTTCTTATGTTTTTCTACATAGTTTTAAAGTTCTCTGCCTTCACTCTAGATGAGATTTAAGGACAGAGAGACAATGATGACTTCATCATGTGATTTTTTTCATCTGACCTGACCTACCTTTCTTCTTCCCACATTCTTCTAAGGAGGAAAGAGATAAATTTTTTTGCCCTTTCCACATGATGGGAACACTCTAATGCCTGCCCTTAGGTCTAGTTTCATCTGATTAACACTAACCTTGCTGATCTGAGTAGGCGGGCCCAGGAAGTATAACACAAACAATAGAACACAGTATTTTGGCTACCAACCTAAAAGATAATATCCCTTTAAACTTTGATTTCATTTTTTAAAAGGAGAGGCAAAAGTGCCTGCAGAAATTGACAAAAGTGTATTATTTCTTCATAATTTTTCAGCTATATAGTATTAACAAGTTTTCAGAGAAATTTCACTAAATCTCATTCTAACCTGAAAACAATGTTGTAGCACAGGTAAAGTGACGTTAATATTCTCATTTATAGGAAAGAAGAACTAAAGCTCAGAGAAGGGCAAAAGGCAAATAAGTGAGATGAACTTAAACTCAGGCCTTCTGAATCAGTTGAGTACCATTCAGTTTTCTATGCTACTTATTTCTACATCTAAACTCTCCTTGTTGCCTTTCTCCTCACATTAGCATAGAATACTAAATGTCACAAGGCTGAGAGGAAAATCTGAAATGCCTTCCTTAATACTTTGTCCTTAACAATCTAAGAATAGCTTTTCTAGTGATAAGATTTCTAAAAGATAACAATCATTAAAATCCATAGCAAGCAACTGTATTTCCCACATGTCAATTTGTACATCCTTGAAATATACATAATTAGTAATTTCTAGTCACTTGAAAGCTCGTGTTTATTTTTAAAGTAATTCTTCTGATAGTATGTATTATATTATTTTTCTTTAAAAAGGTCACTAAAATACTATTCACTACATAAAATTATTGTAAAGCAAAAAACAGAAAGTATCTCCAATAAACTGTCAAATTGACATTTCATAGAGTCTTAAAATGGACTTTTAATGATCAAACCCTTTTTACTCAGCCTCTGTCCTCTCAGTCTTCTTGTATCATTTATTTTACTCTGCGTACATCCGGATAGACGGCAAACTCTTTGGGGCGCTAACGTGTAAGCCTTACTGACTTCCATTTCCCCAGCCATCTGTACTCTAGGTCTCTGCTTTTATTTTTCACAAAATAGAGTTAAATAAAAGTGTGATTTCAAAAGACTCTGCTCATGATACATTTAGGGAAAGTTTGTTCAGCATTTGTTCTAATTCCAGTTACACATGTCTTCTTAAATTCTGAAACTTTTTGCTTCCATTGAACATACTATTTTTAAAACAATAGCATCCTTTCAATGAAAAGCAACACAACCTTTTTGCTCCTGCAAACACTCATAAATTGCCAACTCATTTAAACTATAAAAATAAATTTTAAATACCCAAATTCACTCCACACCATGGCATACAGCCATTCATCTCATCTTCACAATGAAAATACTCATTTTATATTGGTTCTTTAAAATATCCATTTTATATTGAAGCTTTCAAAATTCAACTTTGCTACAAAAATAATTGAATATGTCTTTAAGTTATTTAAGATGTTTAAATGAAATACTTGCTCCTTGGAAAAACAAGAAGACAAACCTTAAAGAAACATGCAAAGAATCAAGAACTTACAAGTAAGTTCTGAATCAATCATGTAAGAGCATTCCACTGACAACAGAATGAAAAGAGAATGACACCAAACCTGCATCCAAACAGATACCCTGGAGAAATCAGTACCTCTCCATGACTGACCAAAAAGGTTTCATAATGTTGTTTGATGTTTGCTTCACGAATCTGTAGAAAGGTCCAATGATAAGAAATGCTGAAGTCTAGTTTAATGAAAAATAAGTATCGCATTTTAGAACTGAAGAACACAGGGATTTCTAAGTTCCAATCCTTATTAGAGATATGACTACGCAAATGACAAACTTTAAGGTTCTAAAGTTAATTTAAATAAAATAAAGTGTATTAAGAATGCAGGACAGACTTGCCTGGAATTATAATCTGCGAACTTTCAGAGCAACAACAAACTGTTGCTCTGGGTGCTTTTCTTATGAGCCTCACTGCCTTTCCCCCTTTCTAAGGTCACATACAAGGGTTTGGCAAAGACATAAGATTATTTTTCACTCTAATACATAAATTTTATCCCCTATCACAGCTCTGAAATAGATCGGACACATACATCTAGCAATTTTTATATTCATTAAGTGGCCTTTTCACCTAGAGCCTATTATGATCATTTGAAGAAATAGATCTTTATATTTATAAAAATAGCTACCATTCACTTCTGCATTATATAAGACAGGCAACCACATTTTCCCTGAGAACACTATGATCAGTATGCAGTAGTTTAAGTGTCTGTTATATCAACCCAATATTTATGTATATCAAAACCAAAATGGAATTACTCCCAGTAGGCATAACCTCTCTGTGAGTTATAGGTGGTCTAGAACTTTCCTACTGTCCAGTGATGATAAAACGATTATTTAAATGCTATTGAAAACTTTGGATCAAAGGAGGCAGTTAATAAAAACTATTGTGAAAAAGTTTACTCTTAAAATATTACAATAAATGTTAAATGATTATATCTGTTGGGTATTTCCTTATAATTGATGTTAATTTCAAATTCACCTCAAATGTGTTTCATTTATTTACATAAAATATTGAATGCTGATTGGTAGGTTAGCTTGACTTATGTAGGTGGTCTCTGTTGAAGTTCTTTTATTAAATTCAATGTCATTTACATGTATTGATAGGTTACATTGCTTGCAGTTTGCTCGTTTTGCTCAACATCACCTTTTACTCTAAAAATCTGAATGTAACCCTTATAGATTTTCATGCTTTGAAAAAAATTTTTTTCCAGTGGTAGTTGCTTTATATATTCTACTAACCAGCTGTTTATTTTGGCCTTGGATTTCCTATTTCAGCTGTAAATAATACTATTGTTTTTAAACAAAATATCATATTGAAGATGCATAATGTAAATTATAAAATTTAATGCTCCTATAAAAGTAGAATGGGAAATTCATAACCACTAAAATCTATTTAAAAAATCAAACATTCTCTCCACTTCCAGCAAATGCTAACACACATCCCTGGAGTTGAGCAGAAGCTGCTTTGAGTGTGCTCTGTGGTTCAAAGATAAAGAATGCAGTACAGAGCAGCCCAGCTGAGACCCTGAGTGCCAGTGAGGGAATCTGGCCTCTGTCTGCTCCACCATTTAGACCATCTTTTGTCTCATCAATGAAACTGAATTCTCTCTCTGATAATGACTATCTTTTTTGGTAGTATACTTCATTCTATACACTTCATTTTTGCAAAGCCAATTAACACTGTTTGGTACCATATATTATTCTCATAGCCTGCAATTGCTAGTAGTAGTTCTGGGGGAAAAAAATGACACAATTATCTCTATGAGAATCACAAAAAGAAAAGAGCCTGGTGAAGATTAAAAGTATATTCATACAAAGATACATTGTATATGGATTTTAATTATTCAGGTAGCAGATGATGGGAAAATGAGTCTGACATAGAATTTATGAAAACATCCTATAAGCTTTAGGAAATCTAACTTGAGTATTGATTTGAATAGGTCATTGAGGAAAAGTATGGAAGCTCCTATAACTGAGCAATATCTCATAAGTGTACATAAAATCATGAAATAGAAAACATAAGCAAATAATACTATTTATGTCATCCTATTAAATCTCATTTGAATACCCTCAGGTACCCATTCATTCAAATTTGCCAGAAATTAGCAGCTAAGATAGACAGCAAATGATAGAAATATAAATGACTATTTTACTTCATACCAGAATTCCAGTACGACTACTGCAGACCTTTTATTGGTAGCAATATAATTTTTTCATGAAAAAGACTTCCCAGTTTAACTTTATTGTCTGGCTTTTATCATAGGGGTAGAGATTCTGATGCAGTTATTTGTATAATTTTAATGTGGTCACATATTCCATTTATTTAGAAAGTCTTTGAGAAAGAACATGACTGCATACATTTTTGTGCAAAAGAAGTGCTAGTTACAGTGATGATAATATTTTGTCCTTTCTATGAGAGTTGTGGAAATATTTATAGAAAAGTATTTATAGAAAAATACTTTCTATATTTTGCTGAATAAATACTTGATTGAATGTATTGAATACATAGTTTATTGAATAAGAAAGTCCGTTCTAAGTATGGCTTAAATGATTCAAGTTTCCTAAGTGGCTTGTTAGCAGGATCCTATTGATTACTATCTTTAGCATTATCTGCAGTGAAGACAATATCTGGGGTATCAAACTCACTATTTTAATCTGACTGGTAGGTGGATTAGTTTTTGCTCAATTTTAATTTGCTTTCGAGATTTATAAATTGTTAAATGTTACACTAAAAAGTTTATTTTGTCCATGAAAATCCAAATTTTGGCTTCTCTTGAAAACTACAAATCCATTTGAGGAAAAAAATAAAAACAAAAACCTGTCACCAGAACCCAGGCAAGAAAAGTTTTATGTTCTCCAAGTAGCACAGGTTTAAGAAAATTCATTTTTAAAAAAGTAGGTGTTAAAATCTGTCCATATATGTTGTTATTATTTTCTGCATCTCTCTTCTTTCCTACATTTAATACAGTGAATAAAATCAAGACCTCTCTTTCCTGTTCTGGAGCAGCAACACTCTTTCCTGTTCTTCGGTGAGATCATATTCCTATTGCACTCTTCTTCCCAGAAAATAATTTCCACATAGGTTGCTCTCAAAGATCACACATTTGCAAAACATAAATGCATAAGGGACAAATCAAAGTAATATAAAAAATGTCTTCATTCATTTGGATTTCTGTAACAAAAGTCTCAAAACTGGATATTTATAAACAACCTTTACTTCTCATAGTTCTAGAGACTGAGAAACCCAAGGTCATGGCATAGACAGACGTTTGGTGAGGGCTCGATTCCTGGTGCATGGACCTTGACTTTGTCCTATGTCTTCACATGGGGAAAGGACAAAGTTGCTCTCTGGACTCTCTTTCATAAGAGCACAAATCCCAATCAAGCATGCTCCAGTCTCATGGCCTAATCATCTACCAAAGGAACTACCTTCCAAGACTATCACCTTTAGGGTTGGATTTCCATATATGAATTTAAGAAGCACAGAAATATTCATATCATAACACCATATTTTCCTTCTTACTACCCTGGTCTATTAACATACATATCCTTAGTGTCATTTTATAAACTATATCTCTTGGAAATAGTATTAAAACATAGAGAGGTAATCAGTGCCCTACATCTGATCTTCTGCAAATAAGCCTGACCAATCCCTCCCTACTCTCATCCCATAATTACCATTTATCCAATGCATTTCCAGGTGCAACATCCCAGAGCTCAGGAAGCTTGGGCCAGGGGGTAAGAGATTCATTGTGAAAAATGAGTCAAAACTAACCCCTGAGCATACCAGACGCATAGGATCAACAAGCCGAGGTAGTGTAAAGGTTGGTTGAGGAGCACAATTAGAAAACATGGCCTGCTTTTTCCATGTCCTCACTATCGAACTCAATAAAACTACTTAGCTTCTCTGGCAATTGATCCTCAAGATCATGAGAAGTGAAAACTGACTGTGATCATGAAATCCACACATGTGCCAAGAATTGCATCACAAAGGTTGAAAAACAGAGCTATTAATGATAAACAAATAAGACCAGTTTCTACTTCCTTCAACTATGGTGTGGCGATCTGCTTGATAGAAGCTCTATAACACTTAGGGTAACATGTTAAGTTCCACATTTTAATCTATACTTACGTATTTGATAAAACATTGTTGTTAGTAAGAAAAGTATTAAGGTAAGTTTTAAAAGATGGACAATAGACAAGGGAAAATACATATTTGATTGTGAGAATGAACCAGAAATATATCATTTATATTATTCCAACTAAAGTATGAATGGAAGTAAAAAATGAGGGGAAATAATGTCTAAATTCTATTGAAGACAAATAGTGAAAATTTGCTGTAGAAATTTGAGGCATCATATTTAATTCCCTCAATACTAAAGAGATTTTGAAACATGCTTTGTTCTAGTTAAGAGTGTATGAATTGAGTTTTTTTATGTGATTGATTCAAAAGTTTTTAAATATAATTATTGACAATCTGGCCTATTATTTACACCTACTTTTTATGCCCTATCAAAAAGTTAATAAGCAAATAAAATTAAATTACAAATAAAAATCACATTATGTTTGGATTCCATGTTTCAAGCAGAAGCCAGTGGGCAATAATTATTTTATATAAGTGCAGTGAAAAAACAGAAGAACCATATGGACTTAAAGATGTACCTATATTCTTTTTATTTCCTTATTTAAAAAGATAATGAATTAAAATTAAGAAATGGAAATTCTTATAAATACCAAACTAAAATTAAGCTTATAAATACTAAACTTCCAAAGATTATATATGTTAAGGTTTACAACTCAAAAGACATAATTTTTATACCTCAAAAACATCTACTCATTTTTTTACATCTCTCAAAAGCAAGCATTGCACCCACCAAACTTCTTAAATTTCTTTTAATTTTACAGTTAAACCAGAAATAACACTGAGCAAAGAAAAACCAATATAAGAAAATCATAACGAATTTTGAAGAATTTATTTTTAACCTATTTCATTGTTAAATACAAGCTCAGAAAATTTTCAAATTCAAAAATTTTTGCAGGTGTGGTTCTACATCTTCATTTTCTTGGTTTTAGAAAATCTATATTTAAGACAAGCCATTCTTCTCATTAGCAGATTCCACTTAGAACAGGTGCACCTTATTCCGTGCATCCAACAATCAGGTAGCTACTTAGCAGTAAGAACAAACCTGTCATTGAAATCCTTCCAGTGAAATGTGAAATAATCTCCTGAGTGATTCTAGGCATAGCATGAAAAACAATGATCAATCTGTAAATAGGAATCTAAACTTCTAAGGATTTTGGAATTTAATTGCTACAGATGAGAAAACTGAAGCACACTGTCTTGTCCAAAATGGGCAGTCAATGTGAATCAGAAACACTGAATTATATTTCCTCACTAAAACATGCAAGATGGAACGTAAAATTCCAGGAAATGGCAGAACAAGGTGCCAAGTGTCCCGACTTGGAGTAAAATGCATTTTCTAAACTTTCTCTTCTAATGGTTTTTTCAAAGGCAGAAAAATATTGGGGTGAAGTAGACATCTGACACAGACATCTGAGCTAACTGGCATTTTATATACCCTCATTTAATAAGAATTCCAGACTGATTTAAATCCCAGATTAAATTTCCTGTGTATTGAGGCTATTTTGTGAAATAATTTAAATGCAAAGACAATATTCAAAAAGTAAACTTTAAAGACAACTTTATAAACAAAATGGTAGTAATAACCCTGACCAAGCACATTTTAGTCTTAAGAACTATAAACCTACATACATCAAAATAATGTGTCTCACCCAAGTAATTGCCAGCATATGTAAACATGAACATCTAAATCCAAAAACCTGTGTAGCTGTAAAATAAGATCAGATTTGTTTTCTTTCTTCACTGTTTGTCTGCATGTTTTACAGTTTCCTTATTTTGGCCACCATGCCTCACGAACACAGCACATTTGCAATCACCAGCAGAACAAAAGTCAGATGAGTGCCACTGTTCCAGCACAGGAATGATTTGGGTACAGGTGGGGAAAACACTGGTAGTTATACTGCAGATCTTATCTGTTTGTTTAAAGATGTACTGTGAATGACTGTGTTTCTGACTAAAGCAGGTTTGGGCGCTTGTTTTTTTCTGTATCTCTCATACCCCTTGAAAATATTTTCAAAGATAAAGGGCACATAATTTCTGTGCTATAAACAGAAACAACTAGGATTAGTACAGCTCCCTACAGTCTTAGCAGGACTTCAACATTATTGGCTAAAGAAGATGAATTTGTTAAGCCATTATTTCAAGACCCTAGGAAGTGGCAGTAAATAATCCCTTCCAATGAATAGATCATTGTCATTATCCAAAAGGTTAAGTCCAGGTGCTAAAGAGAAAATATACTTTGTATGGCTATCAGGTAGCACAACATTGAGTTCAAGTTGTATCTTAAAAGTATGAAATGAAAGAATATTATTTAAATCAATTCGTCACAAGCAAGAACAAAAATATTCACCACAAATATAGTAAAATACAGGAAACTGAATGACTCACTATACCCAACAACTGGTCTCTTGGGCACTCTTTCTGCCCCCTTGCCTACTTCTCCCATATTTCTCTCATTTTCCCACCAAATTAACATTATCCCTGACAAATGAATGATTAGGTAGGAGAAATATCCAGATGACTTCACAGAAACGTGAAAACAACCTATTGGCTGGTTGTATTAAATCAATAATTTGTCAATTTAGAGTTACACAAGCTAAAGTAACTTGAGAAAATTAACCATATTTGTGACTAGCTAGCATAGTCAGTTCAACAGAATATTTCAGTCTAATTATATTGCATCACTTCTCTAGGAATTTTACTTTATTTTAAGTGTATTATACTATAAAAGGTTTATATTAGATAAAATGTGCCATGGAATAAAACTAAAACAATTCTTTCCAGATACACGCAGATAATAAAATAATAATATCCATTTTCTTTTATGCCAACCATCTACTGTTTGGTTACCAATTAATGAATTGTATTTCTTATTTCTATCTTTAGCACACATTACTAGTTGCTTAACTAACTTCATTTTCCTCCTCTTCCTGGTTAAGTGTACTACCATTTTGTGAAAGCAACAGACAACATTCACGCAGGAGGATGATGATTAGAAAGTTTGTTGGAGATAATTCCATTCTCCTGGCCAGGGTCAATGTAGGCATGGCTACATGGTGCAACAATTGACCAGTGAGTCGAAAGGTAAGATCTGATTTTATATCTGGAGAGATTTATCCACTTCCTTACAAAGGGGCACAAGAAACTCACCTTGTCATGTGTTGAACCATGCTGAATTACACACAAGGAGAAAGTCACTGAAATAATGAGTCACGGAAATGCCACTGACTTTACTTCTTGTTTAGTAAGACTATAAAATGTTATCTATGTTTTACCCACATTTTAAGATAAGTTTGTTACTTGCAGTCAAAATCATGCTGAAATGTTATACTTTTCTGAATAAGAAAATAAGCATTTGAAGATTCTTACTTTACACAGAAATTAACAGCATATAAATAATTTATTGAGAGGTACTGAGTATATGTGAAAATATGTGTTCATGATTTCACAAAGAATACAACCACTTTAAAATGTCACCATATATTATCTGACCTAATTGAAATATACTTTCAAGAAGTCATGAAATAAAGCTAGATTTCATCCACAGTCTTTTTTTCATATATCCAGACTGCTTTTATATATGAATTTCAGGATCCCTGCTCCCTCAAACACTGTAAAATAACACAATAGAAGAATGAACATCCTTACATTTTTAAATCAGACTGTTGACACTTGTAGTGAGAATATCTTCACCAATTTAAACTAAACTATATCTCAGACTTAAAGTGCACCAAAGTGAACCTCTTTAAATTATCTCACCATTTTCTCTTTCATTTGGAATAATGCACCGGTGTGCTTTGAAATTTATATCCTATGCCTCAGTACTTTTAGAGAAACTTCTGGACAATTTTAAAAGGAGGGAGTGTGAATCAGCCATGCTCAGGAAGGTGGGCCATGTTTATCATATTTACTATTGTGACATATTAGATTATTTTCTTTCAGTGATTGAAAGGCACACGCTTTCCAAAAGGGAAATACAGTTTTTTATATTTGGTTCACATAATCCAGACCTGCAGTGTCAGTGTCTGAAACAAATTACTGTTTATATTAGAAACTTAGTTTAATAAATTAGGTCTGGTATATGAACTGTCAAAGTCCTTATAGTCTGCAATTCATATATAACAGATGTCTTCTCTATGACTCCTAACTAGAAGTGGCCAACGTGATTGCTTCCTCCTTGCCATTACTACATTCTGTAGGTTTAGTTATCTACTGTCCACAGAGAATGAAAAACAATTTAAAAGGGCATCTGGAATAAAGCACTCCAAGGGAAAAAAAAATCTTTCCATATACAATAACTTTCTGTTTAGGTCAGAGAATTATTCAATAATTGGCACTTGTTTAAATAGACCATTCAGATTAGTTTGGTTTTCTAATCTCAGATTGAGTTACATGACTTTTTATTTCCAAACTCACTTTTGCAAGTCCTAATTTCCAGCATATTTGTGGCACCACTATAATTAACAGGGTAGCTCATTTTTGTATAACAAACACATTTTTCAAAAGTGTTATAAATAATTCACTAATTTTCCACAGATTGTTTATAAATTATGAATTTTAGTTTACGTCTCCTAGTTCAAAAAATATACCAGTAAAACAAGAGAGTTGAAAGCAGTAATGTTAGTGTATGAATTTATACAATTTAAATTTCATGAGAAACCTGGGTTCTTCCATCTTTGATGCTGTTTTCCTCACAAATGTTCCTTTAAGAATTGGATAAAGAAATTGGTGCCTGCCATTCATGGTGTCTTCAACTCAACTGAGGCACAGTTGTTGCATGAAAAGTTAATAATAATGCACATCTACAGATACTAAATAATAAAGCCACAGAAATTTACATCAACTCACATCAACCCATACATTCAGACATATTGACACCTTTTAACTGCTAACTTTTACTTTAAACTCTACTTTGAAATATTATGTTAGAAAGTATTTCCTTTCTAGTTGTTTGGTCAGTAAATTCTCAATTGTAGAATTTCAATGCAAAAGATTAATGTAGACTATTTTATTTGTTCAGATCTTGAGAAAGAGACAGAGAAAATAGTCATTGACATTCTAACATTTATGTCCAGCAACACTGACATTTCAATAAGGGAAAAATTATTCTTAGTGTTAAATGAGATAACTTTACAACACCAAAAATGTCTGTAAAACAATTTTTTAAAAATCTTATAGGTTAAAGTATTCACCATAGCTACTTCAAATTGTTTTTCACATAAAGATAATAACCCATTAGTACAATGGAATGTAGGCAAACAATCACCAATGTCTTCTTTTCCAGAAACAAGCAATTTGTGAAAATGTAGTCTTATTTTAAATTACACTCTTGTTCTTCGATCTTTCAAATGATTATATAGTTTTCCTGGAGTGAAAATAACTTAAACTTACTAGACTTTTTAATATCTTTACAGCCAAACTGCTACAATTCTCACTTTGCTAATCTGTAATTCTCACAGAAGAACTGGCAGCGTTACCCGGCCTTTAGCAAGGACCCTGAAGTGAAATCACTTAAAACTTCCTCTATTTTAATTTCAAATTATATACTCTGTATATAAACCACACAAATATGCTCTATGAAATACATCGATATGTACCTGTGATGCTAATATTTCTTTCTAATACCATCAGGCTATGAACAGTCCTGTATTGTGGAAGCACTGGTTATTATAAAGCAGGTAGAGCTTAGGTTCAGTAGCTGGTTACCCTCGCTTAGCTCTCTGAAGGCTCAGAACTTTCAGATGATTGGACTACGGTACCACAGTTGAGTAGGGGTAGAGTCTGGACTGAACTGGATCCATTACTTTTGCTTTTTAAATCCTGATTACACATTATATCACCTGAAAGACTTTGAACAAAATAACATCTAGTCCTTATCTACCATCTTTGTTGGGCAGGGATGGGGCCAACGTTTGAGAATTATTTTTACATGGTCTTGGTGATTCTGACGTGGTCCAGATTTAGAACCACTGGACAACTACTCTTTATATCACTGTTTTATATTTCAAAAGATCAGAAGTATGTTTCCAGATTTATCATCATCCTTTCACAGTGACTCTTCTAAAAGAGTTGACAAATGTATTTGAATATTCAGAGAATTAAACTGAAATTTGATAAGTAAAAACTTCACTTCATAAGAACCCAACTGTACAGGACCCTTAAGGAACTAGATTATGACTGAATTACGATTTGAACAGGCATAAACTAATCACAAGAAAATGTTAATACTTGCTTTTTAAAAAGTCAAGAGGCAGAAAACATTTTGATACAAGATAAACAAATACTTATTAAAACTCAATCTCTGTTTTTTCCTACAAATCTAGAGATATAATATGAAACTATAATTTCAAAAATAAACATCTTTTCCAAACTAATAGTGAATATTCAAAATAGAAACCAATTATCTTTCATTATGCACTAACCATAGTAGTAAATACCACTTTTTTACCAAGAAAAAAATGTACCTTTCTCCACTGTCACCACCCTATTTTTTTACTTATGTAAAATATCCTGTGTCAGTGAGTGTTTTAGGAAACTAGGCACTCTCATACTCTGCTGATGGTAATATAAGTTGACACAACCTTTGCCTCTTGGAGGTAGTAATGGTTAATTTTACATGTCAGCTTGACTCAGTCACAGGATGCCAGATAGCTGCTTAAACATTAATTCTAGATGTGTTTGTCCATGTTTCCAGAAAAGAATAACATTTGAAGTGGTAAACTGAGTAAAGCAGTTGGTCCTCTCCAATGTGGGTGGGCATAATCCAATTCACTGAGAACCCAAATAGGACAAGAATGCTGTAGAATTTCTCTCTCTCTCTCTCTCTCTCTCTCTCTCTCTCTCTCTCTCTCTCACTGTTTTAGTTGGAAAAGCCATCTTTTCTTGCTTTCTAAGCTCCTGGCTCTCAGGCCTTCACACTAACTAGAATCTACACTACAGGCTCTCTACATATGAGGTCTTTGAAAACTCAGATTTTCTAGGTATTCATCTTGGAAATGACAGATTATGAGATCTCACTCTCCATCATTGCATGATCACTACCTTATAATAAATACATATTTATATGTACACATATATGCATATGTTTAGGTATACGCCTATGTATGTATATTTTAATAACATTAAAATATACTTAATAACAAATTTTTAATAATGACAAAAAATACTAGTGTCAGCCTAAATGATATTAATAGGAGAGAGGTCAAATAAATGATGGACCAGCTATGTGATGCAATATTATCAGCCAGTACAAAGTCAACTAGGAAAGATAATTAATGACATGGGAAAATGGTCATAATAAAATACTAATAAAAAGCTATGAAATAAACTAATATACAATAAAAACTTTTTGCATCATCTGTGTACATCCATAGCTATAAACATAAACACATATGAATATATGCACCTATAAAGGCAGAGATAGACGTACAAACACAAAATACTATCAATTATTATTCTTAGTAGTGAAAGCCTGAGTACTCTTTATTTCAGTTTTGAAAATATTTTTAATTTTTAAAGTTGTTACACCAGTATGAATGCATTATAGAATCTGGAAAAAATAGTTAATTGTTCAAAAAAGCTCATATTTTATCTTGGAGTTAGTACTAGCTTATCCAAACTGACTAAATATTTGGAATACTCTCTACATTGCTCCCCAAGAAGAAAGGCATAAAGTCACACGAGAACAAAATACCAACTAAGCATTCCACAGTGAGTTAAATTGACTCTCATATCACAATACAGGAAAAGAATGAATGAGTAGTGACTACCTACATTAAACTAAGGCTTGGACTAGATATTTTTCATCTATAAATTAATTTCCCTCTGCAACCCTATAAGATACACATAATTATCCCAACTTTCCATTTTACAGATGAAAGCAATGAGGATTAGAGTGGTAAACCAATTTACAACTAGTGAGCCAAGCCAATGACTCCCAAATCCATGCTCCTTCCCCATGTTTCACCATCTTTTCCCACAGGGGTAGAAGACCTGATGATTCTTATCTTCAATCAATAATGTGGTAATTGTTGGCTCCTGCAGGTCAAATCAAGATTCAGATCAAAACAGTCAGAAATTATGAAGTGATTCCCTTTTGCCATGGCATCTGAGAGCCAGCAAAGATTAAATGGAAGATCTGGATGCAGTCATGGACTTCCAAAGAAGCACTTAAGAACTAGCTGAATCACATCTTCACATGTAGGGATGTACCTCTTCATCATCCTTTCGGGACTTGTTGGACCAAAGTCTCAGATGAGTGCAAATCACTCCTCATCAAACCATTTAATCTACATCTGACATCTGATACTTAAAATATCTGCTACATGGAATTTCATGATTTAAGGAAAATTTGCCATATCTACAATTTTTAGCTGAAATAAGGGCTCAAGGGAAAAAAATGATGTTTCTATACCATCTTGATTTCACATTTTAACCAAAAGCTAAAGATAAACAATAAAAAATACAGGTGTTTAGAATTTTACATCAACTGGAAGGAATGTCCCTATTAATTAGACTTCAATTTGCAATTCATGATATCTAAGAAAGTGAATGAAAATAATATCTCTTCAAAAATATGATCCTTTCTGATTGTAACTACCACAATACAAATGTCGGTTTACTAAACTCAAAAATTAAATCCAAGCTAAACACAATGAAAACTGAAACAAATTAAAAGTTCATATTGTACACTCAAATATTATTTGTTTATATGCATTATATTACTCTCCCCAAAATAGTCTAATAAATAGCACTGAAATATTCTAACACCGATGATACTAAATAATAATTAATGATTGCTGAGCAAAAGAAAGTGTTTTGTGCATATCTAACTTCACTTAAACAATAGAAACATTCTTAGAATCCTCTTTTAAGAGTGCAAAATATGGCACACTCTGGTGGAGTAATGGTTAGGTGAAGTCCACACATATCCCTAAATTCCAGGTTCACATCCCAGGACCAGGGAGAACAACCAAGATGAATAACTAAATAAAATAAAATTAAAAATGTTTCTTCCTCCTCTCTTTTTCTGCCTGCTTGTTTCTGCTTGCCTTTCTTCCCACCTGCAGCTTTCCCTTTAAAAAATGCAAAATATTTCATTTTTCTAAAACCTACTGTTTCACCATCCCTGACACTTATCTCAATGGTGCTATAGGACAGTACAGTTTTTGGTAGCTCAGGCTCAATTGCCAGAAAGATAAAGTCTTCCTCATCCCTGATTGTTATGGGGTTAGAAACTTCTAACATAAATATCATCTCTAAACATCTCTTTAAAGGAAAAACTTTTTAATTTCTATGAAGTGCCAATGTTGTTCAAAAATTGGTCCATTTTACAATTTCTTACCTGACAAGTGTAGTGATGTATGTGCACTTTTGATAGGGAAAGTGTAATGTGGTACCACAATGATGCTTAGAGATGAAAGAAGAGCAGTTTTCAATTGATCTGTTAAAGATAAGCACACTTTCCTTGTTCCATAATTACAGTTAAGGGCCAGATTTCAGGTGCTTTATTAAAATATCTTTTCTTTCTCTTAATTTCCTATACAGGTACTTCGTTATAATAACATTAATGTCTTAAATCCGTGCTTATTTGTGATGCTGTAAGCACTCTTCTTTCTTTGGTTCCTTCGACATTCAAAGTCATGTCAATAGACTTAATATCTAAAGATTCTTGAATCAGATTGAGTATGCTGACCTGAAATAATCTTCCAACTACTCTGATGGGAGAACTTTAGTGTGCTATGAATAATAACAGTTAAAGACATCCTTTTTCTGTTGTTAAAAAGTAGGCATTGTTGTTTCATTATGTTCTACCTTCATATATCACTGGCATTTCCAAAACTTTAACTGGAAGTATGCACAGGTTCACAATGATAACAAGTAAAATGTGTTTCTGATACAAATCTAAAATTAAAGTCTATATTCTGTTAAATAACATAGAGAGTGAATCATGCTACTTTATTCATTGTGATTTTCTTTATGCTATAATGGTAAATACTTAAAAGACAGCTGGTAGAAACCAATTCCAAATGAGAAATTTATACTTTACATTCTAGTAAAACAGATTATTTTAAAATTTGGGCCCATATTTTCTCATACAAGCACCTAGGCACAACTCTTATCTAAATTTTCATTGGAACTGCTTCTGAAGCAACATTAACATTACTATGAAATGTTTTAATGAATTCAACCTCTAAACAATTTTTAAATGCAGCAGTTAATCAGGTTCTTTAATATGTCAAATACAGTGAAATGACCTTAGTTTTTATTCAGTTACCATTTTATTTCATTTTAAAATACTGAAAATGATTACTTTGGTGTTTTTTTCTGGTTGTATATTTGGGTTCTATAAAATTGTACTTCATTATCTGCATAATCAAGCTCAAGATCATCTTCTCAATGCTCTCATTCTCCAAGTGTTAAGTTTGGCATAATTTTTGCATGGAAAAAAATAGATTGGAAGAAACCTGTTGTGAAAAATCTTAACATAGCATATATTCTCATTCTTTTTTAGGGCGGCATTTCCATAATAATACCTTGCTCACTAATATTCAACCATTATCACTTATAATTAAAAAAAGAATTAAAGTGATGTATTTTGGTGAATTTTAAAAAATAAAAAAATAGTCAAAATGATGAGATTACAAGGAAATAAGTAAGACTTCAAGACAAATAAGGAACTGAAACTAAAGATATACATGAATCAGTTTTATTTATTTAGGTATATGCCATTAGTTTAAAAGCATTCATGAAAATTTAAAATATTATAATGCAGAAGGCCGATGCACTGTTAAACCACAGTGACTACGGGGAGAAAAGTTAGGAATAGGCAGAATCAAAGGGACAAAGTATCTACTTAATTCAAATCATTTCAACAAAAAAAATTTGAGAATATTTAGAAAAGTCACTGTACTATCAGATTCTTAAAGGTTTCTGAGGGGGAAAGGGGAGAGGAGGAGAGGGGAGAAGGGAGGAGGAGAGGGGAGAAGGGAAGGGGAGGGAGGAGAGGAACTGCTCCTGCTCGTTCTTTGTCTGAAGTTCAATAAATGAATGTTAAAAAGTAATTGTGTATCAGTCCTACTCCAGGAGCCCAAGGCAAATCAGATGAAGTCCCAATTTTAGGAAATCACAGTGAGGAGATGCATGAGCAGTCCCACTGTAGTTATTCTGACATATTCTACATATTGGGATAAAAATAAATATGCAAACAATTATAATGCAAGACTTTCTCATGTAAGAAGTATAATGAAAGCAAAAGTAATGAGAAACATTTGAGAAATGTGAAATAATTGAGTAATGAATAAATAATTGTCAGCTTTATAAAAAATACTTGTAAGTATTACATGTTTTACCACAATTTAAGTCTCAAAGCAAATCTACCACTTAGGGTGAAGGAATTGAGACACAGTGGTCTCCATATTTCTATGAGCATGATCATGTACAAACACACACACACACACACACACACACACACACACACACACACATAGCCCCACGCCCATATCTGTATGTGGCTAAAAAATGTTTCTGCAAATACTATAGAAAATGTTTCTTATATAGTCTATTTCTATATTTTTCTTAACATTACTAGTTACTCCACTATTATATTCACTATTATATTCACTATTACTCTTCATTATTATAAATATAGTTGATTTCTATATTTTTCTTAACATTACTAGTTACTCTTCACTATTACATTCACTATTATATTCACTATTACTCTTCATATTACTCACTATTACTCTTCACTATTACTCATGATCAAAAAACACCAATTTAGCTGCTTTTTAGTATATTGAGACATAATAAAATAATATTTTCATAATGTATGATGCACAAGGAAGCATGCCAAACACTTTATATGGATCATTTCCTATAATCCTAAAATAATCTCGAAGTTAGGCATTAATATCTCCTCCACGTTAAAGAGGAGAGCATGAGTATTAAAATGGTTAGTTTTCCAAAAGTCACGCAATATAGCCATACCATTCTAGTCACTATGCTGGTAACAGCTATACCCTATTATTTCCTACCTCATCCTTTGAAACACTGAATCAATGTGTCTGGAAAAATTACAATTTCAAAATGCACAACTGCTAAGACTCTTTGTTTCCAGGCACCCACCATGACCACAGTCCGTCCAGCAATTAAAAACAGCTGTGTGAGCACACAGCACACAGTGGAGAAGCAGTTAGGTCAGCAGCCTCCAGCCAAGTGCAATTCTTATACATTCCAAGGATCCAGGTTCACATCTGGGGGCTGGGGGAAACATCCAAGAAGAACAACTAAATAACATAAATAAATAAAAATGTTTCTTCCTTCTCTCTCTTCCTGACTGCCTGCCTACTCACTTTCATTTCTTTAGGTGAAAAAAAAAAAAAAAGGTACTGTGTGGTCTCCTATGGTGCTCCAATCTTTTTGTGGTACCTGTTCTAATTTTTCCCATGAAGCACTGTCCATTGTTTCTTATATTCTCTCCTAGCTCATGATGATTCTAAATTCTTCTTTCTTCACTACCCTTCATTGCTAATCAGTTAATTGTATACTCCTGGTTCAAATTCCTGAGGGAAGGAATCTAACAGAATCAGTTCATTTTCTCACACCCGGTAATGACCTTCGTTAGTGCTTATACTTGCAGCTGCCCATGTGTTCCTATGATGTGTTTACAAATGCAGCACTTACCAGATATATAGTTCCCTCCCTCCCTTTCTCTATCTTATAAGATGGTAAGCTTCTTGAGAGCAACAGGTGTCCCTTGTCACCAAATACCACCTAATGCTGGTGTGTAGGGAAACATATAGTGAATAAATCAAAGGAACAACATTGCCAACCAAGTTAAAAAAAGAAAGTCATAGAACAGGAAATCAGAAACAAAGGAGTAATAATGAAGCTTTGAAGATACTGTCAAACCCTTCATAACAAGAAAGTACACAAGAGGAAAGAATAAAAGTTAGGATTATGTAAGTACCCCTAATCAAAGAGACTTTACATTTGACTTCCACCTACCCTCGGAAGAAATGAAAGATACTGCCAAAGGGCTTTTGCCTACACAATTGTATGGAAAATGAAGAATGGAGAACTGCATTTGCCCCAAGCTCAAACTATTACAAACAAGTATAAGATGAATTCAATATGTTCAAAACACTTAGAAAAGCAGCATTGGTCAATTTGACCAGCACTTTTGTGTTAATTAAGCAATTTTAAGAGTAAAATGTTCATGCCCAAGTTGTCTGGTTTGAATCACAAAAGTCTAGGAAACCAAAGCATGTTAGGCTCTAGGGACAAAAACAGGTCAGAAGGTGAATCTTGTCCCAGACTATTAAAAAGTCAGAATTGACTGTCTTGGACCAACTTCAGGTCTTAAATCAACCAATAATTTCTAAAGCACAAGGAAACTGAACGGGAAAAAATAAGGCCCTGAATGCTCTTTGTCTTGCTTGTGCATCCTTTCACAGTCAAGCAAATGTCAAGCCTGCTATATAAAAAGTTCATAATGATAATAGGAAACAATATTGCTGCTGCCACATATTTTGACCATTATGAAAAAAATCAAATTAATTTTCCGGAAGTGAATTTCAGATGATATCAAATTATACCTAATGTGATTCACTATTTATATTTTTTAAATGACAATCCCAGATAATATAATGTTCCAATGCCATAATATTAGTTTAAATCTGTTTTTACTTAGATAAATAACCTAGGTATATATAAAGTAAGGATAGAAAGTGGAAATTTAGCAAACATTTCAATTACACTTTTATTGTTAAAATTAACTGTAGTTTCTTTTTCCTTCCTTTCAACCTCCAAATTTCTTTGTCTCCAGATTTATTTTTGGCTTACTTGTAATAGCTTTCTCTCTTAACTGACAAATCCAAACGGTGCTCTTTTAGAAGTAGTGAAGATAACTTTATTACTCACGGGCCAGATGTAGAATCTGAGCCCCGAAATAGTTTTGGGATACACTTTTATTGGTGAGGGAGAGGGGAAGATGTGAATTAGAACAGGAATTACAAACAGAATTCAGTTATTCATTTGTGAATTCCTCACATGGCTAATACACAGGATTCACATAATTGTAAAACGCACATAGGGTTTCATTCTCAGAAAGGGGTCCATTTATCTAGTCAGTAGCTTCCAGCCAGTCTAGACTGTCAGGCACCTGGTGGCTGGGTGGCCACTGTTGGTCCTCAGCGGCTAGAAACTGGGGTGCGGCTTCCTCTCTTCTACATACTTAGATTTAATTCGGGAATCAGAACATTTCAAAAAGCTTTACCAATAGGCTCCTTAATCAGCTGTCGGTTCCTTGCTTGTTTTGTATGTTATCCTTTTTGCATAAAAGGCAAACTCTTTCATTGGATGTCTGTGCATGCGTGTTTCCAAGGACGGACTGACCTTGTGTTTTCTTCATCACTATATTCTTAAGCATTCTGACTGTACATCTGTTGACACAACTCCATGGATTTACATAAACCCCTCATATTTTTCATCCCATACATTTTATAAGCCTTTAAATCTTAGGAAATTCACATCTCTTCTATTGAAACCCATTAGATTTTCAGTAGTTTCCATCATATCACATATTTAAAGTCCAACAAAAATTCAATGTTCTTTGCTGATCGTTAGATTCTCCTTTAACTACTTTGGAATTACATAGGAAATGATGACTTAAAAAATGCATTCTCTAGAAGGTTAATAAGTATAATAGTGTAGTTTATATGAAGGCTCTTTTTTCTGATTTAATAGACAGTCCTTACCTTGTTTGTTAAGATAAATAATGAAAAGGAATGTTTACTTCTTTTAAGTAACCATTCCTAAAATGTCACCACACATGTTTGTTTGTTTTGTTTTTAATTTGTGACTTCTTCCAAATACTTGGTTTCCTATCGTAAGTTGCATCTCATGGTATATACACTTGGTATGTGAAGCTAAAGAATTCATATACATGTTTTCTTTGTAAGCATACTGGCCTAGCCTTTCATTTTGTATTAAACATTTAATTATTATTTAACATTTCAAATAGAAAAAAATCAACTGCTGATATCAGGCCAGTTATCATATCACAACTATCAACATGATCTGATTGAGCCTGATGATTCTGCTAGAAGCGAAAATCAAGTTATGAACTTCAGGTAAAGACTGGATGGCACTGAGGCAAAGTATGTTAATGGATGGGGTGGATGCTCTGGTAGTAAGATAATGGCACAGAAATTGCTCTGAATTATGAGTATGATGAAGCATCCAATTTTCTACCAAGATGAAAATAAAGATCAGGGATAAAGGAAGATCAATGGATTCCTAGTCATCATTTTCAAATACCCATTGCTTTGAAAGCAGCTATTAGAATTTAGGAGTCCAAAGGAAATATATTTGACTCTACTGCATAAATATAATATGGAAAACATTTTTAGTGTCCAGAAACATATTATACATACACTGTTAATTAAATTACACACAACTATGTATAAAGTTCTATGTACAAATTCGAAAGATCACAGTGATTAATTAAGTAGAATTAGTATTAAGTGACCCCATTGAAGAGGGAAGATCAGAGAGATTTCATTGAGAATTTAACAGAAATCAAAGAGTGAGGGGGATTGTAAAAATAAACCAGTTCTCATATGCAAAGCTTTAGAAGATGAGTGTTTGTCATATTTGCAATGCTGCGCACTTTTGTCTGAATGAAATGTATGTTATCTCTTAAAGGCTTGCTAGTCACAATAATAAGAATTAGGAGATCTGAGTGGAAACTATTCCCATAAAGTCATGCGGCTTGGACTCTTGGGGTCAAGACCTAGATCTGCCACAAACTATCATGCAATAAGTCTTATTGGATGAAAAGATGCAGGAATGAATGATCGGAGGCAAGAAAAATAACATTGGTAGATAGGTCAGCTATTGCGCTAGATACTTTTACCTATCTGAACTGATTTTTTAAGTCTAAAATGCAGATATTATCCCATTTTTGCAGATACAGACATTGAGGCAGAGAGACTAGTCCTGACAGCAAAGAGAACTTGGGAAGTGTGAAAAACAAGGTCTTGAGTATAGAGCTATTTATATTCAATTGCTTGTTCTTTTTTGCATTATGACTTAAAAATGGACCCATAAGTCTTTTTTATTTTTTAAAAAGTTGCAGGCAGGAATGAAAGTGAGTAGGTAGGCAGGCAGAAGAGAGAGGAGGAAAAAGCATTTTATTTTATTCTTATTTAGTTGTTCATACTGGTTGTTCATGCCCCCACTCTCCCACACCACCCCAACCCACTCAAACTCAGGGGTATGTGGTCTGCACTCCTTCAGGGGTAATTAAGCTAACTACTACTCCTACTTTTAATCTTAAAGGAAGGTATTTTCTGGTGGTAAAGAAGGTAAGCTCAGTAGGGGGCACAGTCTCCTTTCTGAAGGACTTATTCTAGGAGCTGAATGGCCTTCCTTACTCACTCTTCTTTTCTACTTTCATCTTTAGATTTACGTGTCTGTTTTCCACTGTTCTGATCACCACTGGTCATCTGCTTGTTTATTTTCTTTGGCGTGGCCATTGTCTTGTGGTCACTGACCCAATTCCTATGTGAATATTATTGAGAGCCTTTTAGACAACTTGTTTGGAGGTGGTCAGCCAGCAAGGCCAACTCTATCATGAGTTACTTATCAAAGTAAATTATATGGCTTGCAAAAAACAGCACACAGACAAATTATAGAGATGCTTATATCTTCAGGCCAGTAACGACGGGGCACTGTTTTCCTTCTAAAAACAGGTATTTAAGCACATCATATTATACTGTGAAATGAAAAAGAATCTGGAATTTATAAGCTAATTGACTGGAAATAATTATAGCCAATGAAGCAGTGAAGTCTTTTTGTTTATGCTTTTCCATATGTAACCTGATCTACATGTTTAAAATGTAAACTTATTTTAGCATTGATTTGCAACTATGGCATTATTTATATTTCTGTCAACTGACTTTAGAGTACTATACTTTTATTTTTGTTACAATTATTGACATACCAATTCTTACATGATGACAAAAGACACAGTGCATATAGATTCAGTTTCTAGTTTGTTCATCTCTGATACTAAAATAACTATTTCTTTTTTTTTAAGTATTGTTATTTTGAATTTCCTACCAACAAATCAATCCTAGATATGTCAGATGATGAAGATTTGGTAAAGCCAATCATGTCATTTTCTTATAATCTGACCAAAGCAGCAATGACTGATAGATTAACAGGCAAATATGGTTGTCAGGAATGCTTATTCCTACTGAGTAGGTCCAGTATAAAGAGTGGGAAAAAAAATACTAAACTTGTATGTACACTCTGACTATTAGTAATGGGTTTGTATAACAAAAATTATTTCTTCACCTTTTTTCTGAAAAGTGAACTAGCACCCAAATACCTGAAGAATCATTCCTAGAGTCAGAGTACTCTCCCTCCACCTTGAATCCTTCCCTTCAAGATCTTTGAACATCAATATTTTGATGCAACTCAAGGTCTCTACATTCCTTACCCTCCAAACACAATTATTTGTGTGGACTGTGGTAAATCCTAGAATACAAAAATGAACCTAATATAATTTCTGCCCTCAGAGAGTTTATATAGCTTGGTAGGAGAAAGACAGTGGACAGTTTGCTATTATTTTATTTTATAGTGGTAAGAATACTTGAGACTGACCCTCTTAAAATTTTAAGTGTACATTACAATGTTATTAACTCTAGGTATAATGTAGTATAGCAGATCTCTAAATTTATTCATCTTGCTTAGCTGAAACTTTGTTCCCTCTGACTGATATCTCATTTCCCCCTGTTCCAGTCCCCGACAACCACCATTCTACTCTCTGCTTCTATGAGTTTGGTTATTTGCTTATTTTAGATCATATACATAAGTCCTACAGTATAGGTCTATGATAAGTTTATTTGACTTAAGATGATATCCTCAAGGGTCAGCCATGTTGACACATATTGTATGACTTTTTTCTTTTCTGAAGGTTGAATATTTCATTTTTTGTATATTCTCACATTCTTTTTTCTTTTTTTCATTTTATTGAAGAAACTGCATCATAACACTACATAGGCTTAAAGGATGCTTCCTGGTAAGTCAACATCTATATTCATGATATAGATACATAATATATTATTATACATTACCATATATTATATTATTTATTATATATGTTATCTTATACATTATTATACATAATATATTTTTTACCATCCCCAATCTCTTTCTTCCTTCACCATACAACTGACCTCTTTTAACCCAATATGCTGACTCTCTTCCCCATGCCCTTCTTGTAACCACTCATCTGGTTTAATAGACTATGCATCTGTTCATGGACATTTATGTTGTGAATAGTACTGCTTTGAACATGGAAGTGCTAATATCCCTTCAAGATCCTGATTACCATTCTTTCGGAGAAATATCCGGAAATAAGATTGCTTAATCATATGGTAGGTAGTCCTGATTTTTTTTTTTTTTTTTTTTTTTTGAGAAAACTCCAAACTGTATTCCTTAAGAGCTATAACAGTTTGCATTTCCAACACTGTACAGGATCCTATTTCTCCACATACTTGTCAACATTTGCCATCTTTTTTTATAACAGCTGTTCCAATAGTATTGCAAATGATAGTTCATTGTATTTTTTTATTTGCATTTCTCTGATGATTAGTGGCAATGAGCATACTTTTATATACCTCTTGGCCATCCATGTGCCTTCTCTGGAGAAATATGTGCTCAAGTACTTAGGCTGCTTTTTAATTGAGGTATTCATTTTCACTCCTGAGCTATAGGAGTACTTTATATATCTTGGCAATTAACCTCTGATCAGCTACTTGGTTTGTAAATAGTTTTTCCCACTGTGTAGTTTGCCTTTTTATAAGTGATTGTTTCCTAGGTACAGAAGGCTTTTCTCTTGTCACAATTGTCACAATTTGCCTATTTCCTGTTCTTTTATTGTAGCTAGATATGTCACACTTTCTGATTTCAAAACATATCTAAAGTTACAGTAACTAAAACATTATGGCACCAGCATAAAAACAAACTCTAGATCAATAGACAATAGAACAAAATAGCCAGGAAAAAATCCAGACATACTCAATTAACTGATCTTTGATGAGTGCCAAGAATATACAATGAGGAAATGATAGTCTTTTTTAAGAAATGGAGTTGGGGAAACTGAATATCCACATGCAAGGAAATTAAACTCAACCCTTATTATACAACATACACACATGAAAAAACACCACCAACACCATAAACAAAAAAACGTCAAAATGTATTAGGTTTAAATGAAATACCTGACATTGCAAATTCTTAGATAAACACATGAGGAAAATCTTCAAGACAATGGTCTTGACAGTAGTCTCATGGTCTCATGGATAACAGGCAATTGTAATATAATGTGTTGTGTGATATAGGGGAGTTATACAGAGGTTCCAGGTGCATCCTTTTCTCCATCCTATTCTGTATCCTAATATACATGGCAGCTGAGGAGCTTCCAAATAGATAAAACAACTTGAACCATATTTATATTTGGGGGTTATATGTATCTGACTGCCTGAGGGGAAACCAAAATCCTGATCAGGGACATTAGTGTCCCTGAAAGAGGAGGTATCCTAGGAATAAGCGTCCACAAGGGTGACCATCTCCACCGGCAAATGTGTCGGAGGAGAAGAATGGTTGCTGCATGTCCATCACGGCTGGTACTTTGACCCACTTAGACACAACAGATTTGATGGCATATATGACCTTAGAAAGGAGAGCATCCTGTCATAAAATGAAGGAACTCTAATAATTTACTAGTACACCAGGGCCCAATCAAGCCTTATGGGCACCTTTGACTGAGAGTCATGCCAGAGAGAGAAGAGTTCTCTGCTGACCAAGGTGGAGATTGCTAAGCAACTGTTGACAAAACAGGTCCCTGTGGCATGTGGAAGGCAGCTCTAGTGTTAGTAGTAGCTCAGCAAGGTCAGAGCCGGTTATTCAGATCACTAGCAGCAAACCCACAGCAATAAGCCAGATTCTAAAGTTTTTGTACCTGTGAGAAGGAGTTTTCATTTTATCCAAGAGAGTTTCAAAGTATTTTTAGAATAGTAATGATTTTACAAGATTTGTGTTTTAGAAAAACAACTCTGGTGGTTTGGGGCATGGGTTAAAGTGAACTAAGGTCTAAATACCCTGGCCTTGTCTGAACAGTCAGGTAACACAACACTATCCTTTATAGTCTTGATCACAAATAAACCAGGAAGACACAGCAGATATCAGAAAGGAGGGGAAATGTGGTCATTCACCAGGAGTGAGTAACAGGAAAGGGTCACAATGAGCATCAAAGCATCACAACTAAAAATGTGAAATGTCAGATTTTTCTGACAGACAGTACAATGGTTTGGAAATTGGTTTCCAGATGAGAGAAAGAGAGATTACAATAACCGCACATATTTGGAACTTCTCTGTAAGGATAAAAATTGAATGTTACATTTTAACCTTCAAGTAGTGCCACTGGAAGGCAACCAATACAGTAAATGGTTTGACAAATAAATTAAACACTGGCAATAGTTTCTGAAGAAACAGGTCAGTAGTCCACGGTTCATGAGATTCACTTGAGATATCCATACACTTTGATAGACAACTTCTGGTGGCCTGAGGCCTTCACCTTATCTAAGTTCCATAAAATTTCCCATAAAATAGTCATTTCAAATGTATGCCACGGGTTAGAAATCAAAGGAACATATTTTTGAAAATAACTTTTATGACTCATCCCTTTTCACAGGCTACAGCTACTTTGTCTCAGTACTTATGATGATGACATGTGCATATAATACCAGAAACTCAGAAGGTCTTATGGACGCATAGCTAACTAAAGTGAGTTAAGGAGCTACTTCTATGAAGTTAAAATGTCATCTACAATTTCTGTGAAAGCAGCGCTAAGGGAAAAAATGCTCAAAAGTGGGAAAAGAGATTTATAGAAAAGATATTTCTGGCTTTGTTGAAACAAATAGTGTTCATTTACAACTGAGGAAAACATATTTCATTTTTAATTACCCTTCAATTCAGATATTCCAATAGTCTGATATTTCTTTGTAACACATACATCAAGGAAGACATTCATAACATTAATTCTGGGGATTCTCAAGTCAAATGTGTACCCTTGACCCTTCAAGAATTTCATAGGGTCTAGTTTTACTTCCTTGTCTAACAGTCACAAAAAATTTCCATGACCTGCCTTGCATCTGTTGTTTCAAAATAACTTCACAATAATGTATGATTTCTATTCTTATTTTGTTGAAACCACTGGCATTTTCCCAACCCGTAAACAAAAACAGCGTTCTAGAAACCACCAGACATCAAGTATGCAATTTTCTTCCCTAATACTTGGTCTAAAGGAAAGACTACACAGGCACATTATTGTCTCCCTGGTGTATCCATTCGTATTCTGCCACCATTTAGTTAAATTCATTTTTCATGAGTCACATCATGAAGCATTTTTGTTGCTAAATTTATTGACATATAGTTATGGGCATATAGTTACACAGTTTTTCTTGTGGTGTTTGTGTTTGGACTAATTTTTGCTAATTTTCTTTTGTTTTTCCAAGGAATATTTTTATCTTTCTCCACCTCAAAAATTACCTTTAATGTGGTTAAAAAAAAAAGAGAATTAAGATATTTTAGTATTCTTATGCAGACATTCCTAATATGTACTATCCATACATACTGAAAAAATGTTTCTTTGGAAGATAAACCTAGTATGCATATTAACCTTCAAAACTTCCACCACTAAATTAAATCCTAGATATTACAAAATAAAGGGCACAATTATAATGAATGTATTATGGTAATAAATGGATTCCTTACATTCAAGATCTCTGGGCTATAATAGCCAACAAAGAGATTCACATTGTCTTGAGAGTAAGAATACTGTCAGGAAAGGAGCAACATGGGACAATGGAAATGAGCAAGGGCCTTGGAATTAACAGATTTAATTTGAATTAGAGTTTTACAGAACGTATTTTAACCACTTAGAATCTGTTTCTTTTACTGGGAAATGAGAATAATGTCACCCACCTCAAAGAGTTGTTAAAAGACTAAGAAAAAAAATACGCCTGAAAATTTCTTATATCTTGCCTATTTACTGTCAGTGGTTAACAAAGGAAAGTTAATCACTCTGTCATTTTATGCAAGTCAATTATACTTTATACTAAGTCTACATGTGTTCAATCATATTATACATATGTACATACAGTCAGTTACATGAACATACACAAAAGTCCACAATGGAGCAGAATTATGTGAAGACTTGAGTTAGATAAAGTGTAGAAAGATCTTATTTTCCTATTAAGGTCAGTTATACTCATGCATCATTGCTAAATAGGAAGTTGGAAATTTATTCAATGTCAAGAAAAGCCATTTAGCTGCTGATGATTCACATTTTGCCTTGAGTAGTCTGGCAGGAAACTGGCATATCACTTGTTGGCAAATGTGAACGGTATTAAATTGAACAGGTAAAAAATAGACTTGTGAATTAACCAAATTAAATTTGCAATACATGTTTCTGAATGGTGTAGACAAAAGAATGCTGATGTAATTTACAGAAAGTGCAAGGATTCACAGCACAGCATCCTGTCCAAAATCAACTTCTAGGGCACTCAGAACCGCCCGCCCCTTTTGGCCCCGGGGCAGGGCAGAAAGTGTAGCAGCGGACAGCAGGAACTTAATCCTCAGGCTCCTTACTTCATACTTGGAGTCATTACTCCTTACCCAGTCAGAAAGATGATAAGGGAAGGCAAATTCCATGGTCATCTATCAGGTGAACCATATGTATTTATAACCACTTGCTTTTATAAGCAATCTATCTGTACTTCCAGTTTATATACATTGACAATTTTATTCTGATTCACTGCTCTACTTTGACTTACAGTTTCTGACTGTTTCCTGGATCCAATCTCTTGACCCTCTGATTTCCTATTTGCAGTCTTTACTAATTTGGTCTATAGCTTGAATCTCTAATTCTGTTTTCCCTTCCCCCACCTCTAGTTCCCCTCATTCCTCTAGTGATATAAAATCATCTATAGTGTGTTTCATTTCAGGATACACACTAAAGGAATACAGCAGAGGTAAGGAATTATTCCAACATTATAATCATGGCGCAGGAGAAGAGAAACCCTATTATACTTATAGGAATTAAATTATGCCATTCATCGAAGGGAATAGGAGTTAGTTCTCAACAAGGAACTATTTGTGCTGCATGAATGTTTCAGAAGGATATTTTTTACTTTTGTGTGCTCAACATAACAACCAAAATACAATTTCATAGGAGGTAGCAAGAACCTGGAATTGCCTCTCTTAGATGTTGACTTTTTTAGTTTTTCCACAAATCCAAGTAAAATCAAAATACAACTAATTTAGAATACTAAACGCACTCCAAAGACTTGACTGGATCCTTCAGCAAAATTAGACCTCCTGGGCACAGTCCCAACAGACAAGCTGATGTCCTGATGTTTCAAAAACAGTAACAAAGAAAAACGAGGTTTCCAACCACCAGTCTTCTTTCCATTTTAAACACGTTAAGTCTTGGAATACTGATTTTAACCATGGCAAACTCATCCTCAGCCACAGCATCTCACTGGAAAATAGACTCTGTCACACTAGCACCTCTCCATGTCTGAGATGAATGGTGATTTTATTTTCAGGGTGCTTTGCATTTCTATGTTGCACTTCTGCAACCCCACAGTTTCACAGTGAGGAGACTTTGAATCTCATTCACTGCAATGTCGCTAAATAAGACTAGATGAGATGTCCTTTTCAAAGTCAGCCACCAGCCATGGCGACCAATGTTATTCTTCCTTTTGCCTTCACCACTGTAAAAGTTCCAAAAGCCCAGTTTATAACCATTATATACAGAAAACCCTTGTCTCCTAATAAGGATGGCTTTCTCTTTCTTTCCTAACCCACTTCTAGGTACTCTTTTACATCTTCCCTTTTCTCCCATTTAAGTCCAGCTGTTACAATCATATTAGATAAGGCGCTCTACTTTTCTTCTCCTCTTTGCTCATGAGTCTGGCACACAACCAAACCCACACTAGAACTATATTACTGTTCTTTCATGTAACGAGCATCAGGGGAAGAATGGGTGCAGGGGGCAGGGGTGGGGGAGTGACATTTTTCCTAAATGACAAAACAAAAATCATGCTGGAGTCAGAATATATGCAGATCATATATAGTATGTCTCTGTGTCATCTAATATCTGAAAAAACAAAAGTGATCTAGTAGCTGGGGACAGAACAAAGATTCCCTATCACATAAAAGTAATGTCAGTGAAATGAAGATCAATAACACAGAAGTTCCGGGTTACAGGTGTGCCCCTTAGAACACAATGGGTGCTTGATACAGTATGGGAAGTCACAGACTTTGTAGGCACTCCCAAATGCCTGCCAGGTCCTGTGTTCTACTGGAAACACTGCCACCTGGGCAAGAAGGAACACCTCTCTAGGGATAAACTCAGACTCGCCCTAGGAAATGTAGCATGCCTCTACAGTGTTATGAAGAAGGAGGAGCCAAGAAACGCATCTGTCACGTAGCAAGCAAAGAATGGTATACGTGAGCAAAAGGAAATGGTGTAATAAGGCAGGGAGGCAGACCTGAGAATGGCAACATAAAGTCTTCCAGATAGTTTCTTACATGAATCTGAAAACACAGAATGCATAAATACTTTTCCCATAAGTACATGGGAAAAGATCTCTTCATTTTCTTAGTCAAATTTTCAACAAATACTCACTTAATAACACATGCTAGTTCTGTAAGATGAACACAGCTCTGTTATTACAGCTGCTCTCTGTGCCAGGCAGAGATAACTTTGATTTTTAACCTCACTATTACATGCCTTTCTCTGTGTGCTAATTTCACAGTTATCTTTAATGCACCTAAATGATTCTTCGCATCAGGGAGGGTTTGTGAGAAGAGATATCTACCCATTAATGGAAAATTTTCCAATATAGCTCATATGATACATACAGCTTATGCATGGAGCACAGTTGTATTATCATTAGTCATAAATAGGTATCCATAATGCTTAACAGTCATCATTCACCCACTGAAAATGATAGATATCTGCTTGTCAGTTCTCAGAGCCAGTGCATTCTCCTAATACTGAACATGAGAAATAGAAAGGGCCACATGTTTGATATTAGCCTACAGGCTTGAAAAATAAAATATATGTGGGATAGTATCTGTTTATATTTAATTACAACAATATTGAAAATTTTACTTCCAATGAAATATCCTTTTGATTCTGTTAAAGTAAATGATTCATAGGATGACTTTAATGCCATTCCTGATCAAGGTACTGTTTATGTTTCCAACATTGTTTAGGTCCCAAATGTGTAGAATGTGATTGGATGGATGCACGGATGGATGGATGATTAGCTGTGATTAATTACATATATGTGTGTAGTCCACTTAACTTTTACTCCTCTAAAATTCTAAACTATCCATTGTTGTGTGAAAGTTATTTTCTGAAACCTTTCAAAAACTTTATTTTTTTCCTGTCATTAATTTTCCAGTGCTACTTTTTCCCACTCCCTCCCAGTGGATCCAGTATATTTAGGATTTCTCATCTCCTAAGAAATGGCACCTGAAGACACTATCGCACATCACCCCCCACAGAGGATCTAGATTTTCATACTTCTCCTTGTTACATATGTATGCTTTAAATCAGTCCTTAAACCTTACCAATAAGAATTGTAGTTCCTCTTCTCTTAGAAGCTGCCCATACCCAGGTCTCAGACTGATTTTATAAATAATGAAGCAATAATGATCAGTAAATCATTCAAAGAAGTCTTGATGACAAGTATACCTAGAGAGTCAAGGCAGGCACATTCCTTTGTGCTGCGTGTCACCCAGTTGTTTAACAGGAACTGAGCAATGTCAGTGACAAGACACAGCGAGGTAAGAAAATGGAAAATCAGTACATATAACAGTATTTCAAAAATGTTAAAAGCTCAATGTCAATAGGATAGTGTCAGAAAAGACCAGACTGCCCAATGGTTAAAAACTGTGGACCCTGGCCAACATGTCTTGCCACTAGTCATATGACCTTAAGCAAGTTACTGCTGTGTTTCCTAATTTTTTGTCTTCTTTTTCCATTTATCTTTTGCATACATACTATTACAGAGTTCTTTAACTCTTTAGTAGCTTATATATCTTAAGTTACTTACTTTTACTACTACAAAACTTCTTATAGTCTTTAAGTACAGTTTTTCTCTTTTTCCACCAAGTTTCACAGCAGATTCTGAATACTACTTTACTTTGAAATCTGACTTTCCTAAACAATAGATGCTAAGCATTTGAATAGTTTTCTCAGACACAAAATTTGTATTATCTTCCTCTAAAATGCCCATTGTCTTTTGTAAAAGGACAATGTTCCAGTCTATATTCACAAAGTTGATTTCCGAAAAATCTAAATCCTCACTTTTCTTCAAACCTCCTAACCTCTGATTCTGTTTGGTTTTGGTTCTCTCTCTTCTACTCTTCTCTTCATTGTCTTCTTTATCCCCTTTATCCTGCTCACTCAGATTAATCTAAATTTACCTTCACTTCACCTTTATTGGATATTTATTGTGTATTATATTACAGACAACATAAGCACAGCAGAACAAAAAGAGACAATGTTTCTACTATAGGCAGCTTGTATTTTAACTAGGAAAAGTAGATAACAAATAAGTGAATACATAACCTACACAACATACAGACGATAATAAGTTTTTTAATTAAGCAGACTCATGGGTCCTTCTCTGGAAACAGCTATCCAGACAGATCGGTTATAAGAGGTTCTTTCTGATAAGACGACATTTGAGAAGAGACCTGAATAATGTGAGGGAGAAAAAGGATATAAAAATCCAATTTGTTGTTCTAGATAGCAGCCCAGTCATCCAGAATGATGACAATACCAACACTGCAGGATTGTTATAAAGATGAGAGACTGTTTCTACAAATGACTAGAAAAGAAAGCGTACAAGTAATGACACTCATTATTACGTCACATAGCTATGTAATTTTGACTATCAAAAGTTAGGATACCCACATGCTACTCTCTGAAAGTTATCCAGAAATGTTTCAGAGTTTATGGCAAATTATGTCAAGTTGATAGCGCAGAAGGCACTGAAAGGAATGCAAGTTGGAAAAGGGCACAAATCTCTGAACCTAAGCACCCAACTTACTAGATATAAGATCTTGGAAAAGTTAAAGAACTCTCCAAATCTCAGTCACTTTGTCTGTATAATAGGTTGTGTTAATGATTAAGTAGATTAATAGGTGAAAAAGGCCTAGAGCAATCCTTGATCTAAACAAATACTGGTTTCTTCTTCTATACTCATTTGTCATGTGACCACATAATTTGATGCCCAGAATTAAACGTGTCAATCTTTATAGGTGAAACAAAAAATGTGATTTCATCTGGTGACAATAATCTTGAGGTCATTGGCATATAGAAGCAGGGAGAGGAGGAGCAGGAAAGATAAGGACCTCTAAACAACTACTTCTACCAAATTTCCAAAAATTCTTAGAAAGAGAAACATTTTACATAATTTTTCTGCTCAGCAAGCTTGTCCCAGTGCTTTATAATTTTACCAAGAATAGGGAAGTTCTTCCTCATAGGACATGACTTTCTTAAATTAACAATTCCAAACCCCACTACAAAAAAATTACCCCTCCAAATAAAAAAAGCTTCCTCAGTCTCCAACAAAGTATTGAATCCAACATTTATCAAAAGTTAAAAAAATCAATTCAAGAGAATAACCAATGGTACCAACACAAGTGGCATCATTCTGAGAAACTTACTTAAATCAGACAGTAAACTTTAAAACAGAAAAGACAGAATAAATTCAAATCTTGAATGAGTCCCAAAGTTGGACATAGATTGTCACAGATGATATACTAAAACAGATTATCATTCAGTAAATATTACTGAGATCCTCATATGTCAGATGTCTTTCTAGGCTGTGGAGAGGTCATGGCAGACACAACACTTCAAAAACTCCCATCCTGGACATACAAACACATACTGCTGGAGAACAATGTACTAATAACAGATAAAATAGCTGATAAGTCAGGTAGCAAAAACTGCTATGAAAATAAATAATAAAGACAGAAAGTAGGTATATAAAATGCCAGTAGGGAAGGGTTGCTTTGTAAAATAGGGTGATCAGGGAAGTTCTCCCTCCAGTGAGGTGATGGTAGGAAAGATCATGTGGATGTAAAGGATGACATTCTGAAAGTACCTAGAAGAAATCTGTAGAGAGAAAAAATTACAAGTGAAGGACTTTTGAGGCAGGGGATTTACTTGGATTATTAAGCAAGTGCAAGGAGGGATGTACAGCGGGCTTAAAATGAGCTAGAAAGAGGAATAGTGGCTGAGGCCAAGAAGCATGTCAGGGACCAGTGGGTAATTAACTAGATTTTGACTAACTGTGAGATGGGTACTGCAGGTAGGTTTTAAGAAAAGGACTGAGATGAACTGACATCCAACTACTGCTACATTGATGTAGGGATTATACTGATATGGACCAGAGCAGGGAGACAATAAACAAGATGAGCAATGACAGTAACTTGGACTACTACCTTACAAACTGAGATTTTATCCTAAAAATACTCGCTTTTCTAAAATGGGAAGACTGAAGAAGTGGTTGATTGGTTGGTTGGTTGGTTGGTTGGTTGGTTTGGTTTTTCAGAGGGGTAGAATACAGATCAGTTTGAGAAACCTTTTAGACATCCAAATAGTAATATCCAATAAAGAAAGCAGTGGAATACTATATGGACTAGAATGAATTGACCCCACTTTGAATAGTATCATAGGTCCTTGACAGATGACTACTCTCTTCCAGGTATTTAACCCAAAACTAGTTCCTAGAATTCATGACCCATCCCTTCCTAAGGACAAAGGCTCTATAGTCATACCTCCAGGATACTGGGTCATTACTTTGCATTAATCTTTTACTTAACTAAATGACATAAACAAATACCAAAGTGAGACTAAGAAGACCTTTAAGTACAAGAATGGGTGTGGAACTTTTCTTGCCCAAAACCCTGTCCACTAATCCTGGTATAGAGGACCCCCAATCAGGTAAGTTGCCCTAATAGATAGGTGTTATATCGCATAGTTGTGCCTGCCTTGCTCTTTAGACTCAAATTACCTAGTCAGTTTGGGGAAGGCTATTCCCACAACCAACCAAATACATATGTCAGAATTCAGGAAAGTAGTCCTGGCTGAAAACATATTTTAAGATATCTCAGAGTGTGTATAACATTTAAAGTCTGTGAGGGAAAGACAGAAACCTAGAAAGTGTAAGCAAGTAGGTAAGAGAGGCCTGAGGACTAATTCCCTTGGGCTTCAAGTAGATGAGACACAAGTAACAGAGAAACAGAAGATCATTTGGTGAGCTGGGAAGACCCTTAGAGACTCTATATTCTAGAAGCTCCATAAAAGAAATATTTAAAGAAAAAGGAAGTTATCCATAGTAGGAAGAAATTTTATCTCTATGTCAGTTAAGATGAGGACTGAGGACTGACCATCAGCTTTAGCAACCTGGGGATCTTTGATGACCTAAGGAAAGAGCATCCACCCCAAAGTTGGTAGTAGAGGAAATGAGAGGCAGGAGCAGGTGATACCAAGTACAGAAAACTGAAGGACTTTGTTCTAGAAAGTAACTGAGAAGTGGGGAGACTGCAAATAGAGAAATGGGGTGAAGAGAGGGATTGCTTTTTTTAAGTGGGAGAAATTAAAAACAGAAGAGAGGGAAAGTTTGATAAGGAGAAAAGGATGCAACAGTGCTTCTAGAGTTTGCAGGAGTGAAGGAATCTAATTCAAGTGGAAGGGCAGGTCTCAGATAGGAGTAAGAAGTAAGTGCTCTGCATTCCTCAGCAGGAAGACAGGGGAGCCATCCTAGAGGCAAGTTAGAGTTTGAATGTAGAAAGTTCACAAGATGTCAAACTAGTTAATACTACTGGTCTCTCTGAAAGCTGAGTCTTTAAAGTTATTTAAAAAGCCCAAGGTAGCTGCATCTGCAGCTGATGTGAACCTAGAATGTGTAGATGTGTGAAAGGCCAATGTCATTCTGTAGAGAAAGTGTTCTTAGAACTGCCACACAAGTAGATTCTGTCTGGGATGGAGCTTGTGAAGAGAAGTGAAAGTGGAGGGAGGGAGTGGAGAAAAGGCCACACAACATCTTAAATTCAATATTCCACTCCCATTAAAGATAAGCTGTTTATAAGCTTCAGTGTAGGTCACATAATTCTATGTAAAAACTCTGTGGTTCCTCTTCCCAAACGTAAATCATCATCATTCTACACTGTGCTCTCTGGGAGTCCTCAAGGCAAAGAGACAGCAAGACTTGAGGTGCAGTAATAAAAGTCCTAGTACTATAAAATGCACTCTGAGCTCCAAGAAGTAAAGAATAACAAGAAGAGAGCTCAAAAAGTTCTTATTTACCCAGGCACAATATAAAATTATACATTTTTATTAACATGCTCAGGAATCCAAAAGCCCACCTTGATATACATGGGAGCTTTTTTTAATTATTATTACTCAGTTAAGTCTATACATGCTTTAAAGTTGAACTATGAAGTTTTTTTAGACTAAATGTCTTGATAAAATAATGTATGTTAAATTCATCTGTCACAGAAAGGACTGATTACAGGATTGTCTCTGTGGTAGCTGAGGAGTGCCCCCTACAGTCTGATGTACACAATGCAAGCAAATGACAAGGGAACACGGACTGCGGCGTTTAATGCTTCTCCATGAGATTTCAGAAAACTCATCTGAGAAAAAGGTGATTTTTAAAGCCTAATAATTATGCCAACACTATAACTTCCCATTTTTGCTTATTTGTAAACAGCAAGAAATGAAAAACTTTTGCACGAATTTTTCTTCTATCACCATGTGTTAACTACAACTAAAGAAAATGCAACCTATCAGTAAATTCCTTTTTTTTGTTCTTTGGTTCGTTTACATCAAAATTTGAGTATGTGTGAAAATAAAAGCATTATATTCTTTTATGCAAAATAAAATTGTGTCGAAAATCGGAAATGATTGATGTTAGTAAAATAAAGAGAAAATGCAACATATTTATTAAAATGAAGTTCTAGTTTAAGACTCTTCCTTTATGTAGATTTCAGGGAATTATATATATTCTATGAACATTATCCCTTAAGATTTTTCTCATCAAATTATTTTTCAAAATAAAAATCACAAGAAGACATTTACAGACATATTCTATGATTACCACTATATTTTAAATACCTCAGACATGTATATATATACATATCTATGGTGTCAAAGATATTACACTAATATTGAATATTATACACTGTAAAAATACGTTATAATATTATTTGAGAAGCAGAAAATTTTATGGCTTATCAGTAAATTGAAGTTCACAAATTCCACAAAATATAAAATCCTCATTTTATTTTTTAAGTATAAGAGAAAAGACAGGCATGCTATACACCAAAAACCTTTGAGATTTTTTTTTTTTTTACTGGAAATAGTGGTGTAATCTAAATGCATTAATGTTTTTGGTATCTGAAACTATTAAATTAAAATGTAGAATTTTATAAATGCTTAACAATGGACACAGAAGTATTTATCAAAGTTAACAGCCTCTTACATGATCTTTGAATAAATGCAGATCTTTGGAAAACTACATTTAACATCATAAAATGTTCATTTAGACTCAATTTCACATACATTCATGAAATATACATAAATGTATGTGATTAAGCATTTTCATGAAGAATGTTTTTCACACTTAGGGTGAGTTAATTAGGGTCATATGGTTTAATGACTTGTTTTATCCCATGGAATTTAATATAATATTATATATCATTTTTTCCTCTAAAATTATTAATACAATTGAATAATAAGGAAATTATAAGATATAGCCGTTCCTGCAATAAAATCTAGGATACTTAAGAAAATATGACAACCTTCCTAAGTATTCTAGTTATTGATCTAATAATCACAATTTTCTCTTCTTTCCACATTCTAACAATGTACATGTAATGCATTCAAATGTAAAAATATTGTCCCTATGGAAATGTCTGTTAAAAAAAAAAACTGGTGTACAACCTCACAACTTTATATTCAAATTAATGAATCTGGCTATTTTCATATTCAATTAACCTTTGAGTTTACTTACCCATAGCATAGAATCCTTGACAAAATAGTCTAAAATTAAAATTATATTTCTAGTAATGTGAAATTTGATAACTGTAATGATTCTTGATTTTTTAACTCAAAAATAAAAGGAGAAAGGAAAGGAAGGAAGGAAGGAAGGAAGGAAGGAAGGAAGGAAGGAAGGGAGGAAGGGAAGGGAGGAAGGGAAGGGAGGAAGGGACGGAGGGAGGGAGGGAGGGAGCCTCACCAATACGATTAAATTAAGTAACATTTACAAATTACAAACACTTGTAAAATTACCAATCTCTAAAAAAAATTTGAATTAACAATTTCCAAAAATAGCATGGGTCTTGAAACAAATTTTAATATTCCTAGATAACTATTATAAATAAAAAATTAAAAAACATTCAAGCTTTAAATATTATGTAATGTTGATTATGCAGACTTGCGCTGTGAAAACGTACCAAAGAGCAATTAAGACAATTTTAAATAAACTCTTATTCAATTAAAAACACAATTGTAGGTTGTATGTCTTCCTTTGGTGTTTGGAAGATATCATAAATTCAGTCACTTCCTCATGTCCCAGAAAATGCAGACATTTTTTGGAAAGGCTATTACTTTAATATTATTCCTACCATGAAAAATGCTACCTTTTTTGGCTAATACAAAGAAACCACAATTAACAGTGAAACCATAAATACTTTCTGTGTTAACCACAAATGGCCTTTCCCATAGAGAAATGGCTTACATGTGTTCAAAATGTGTTTGGTTTCATTTTGTATGGAAGGAGCTGCGGGTATGTTTTTATCTAAGAAAAGAACATGGCATGCACATGCACAGCTTTCTAAAACGAGAAACACTCACTGAATTTAATCGGAGTCTTGTCTGGGCCGGAAATTCAAAATTAAGCTCCATGGGTAATGATTTTGGATTCTCTGGACAGGACTTAAGGGTCTGCTTGCCAAACCTTCTTGGACTCTCAGTGCAACTCAAGGCGGAAGGGACCTTCACTTGTGTCATGTTATTGTACGTTGCAGAATTCTGGGTCAAGCTCCAGAGCACATAACCTTCACACATTCCGATTTAACAATTCAATTTGGGTCAGAAGTATGCACATATCTGGCTGCAGCTCTGCTTCCTTCAATCCTCTCTGTGTGAGCCTGTCTCTGTGTAGCTGTACCTATGTTCTGATTCACTCATTATGTGAACATCAAAAGTCTATGGAAATATGTATGCGTTGATATTAAAAATAATTTCTCTCTTCGAATATAACACACGCTGGGTCATTTTTATAAGTGTTGCTCTCACTATAAGAATACATAGTAAAGAGGAAGACCCTCTCAAAATTTGCTCTTTTGCTCACTTCCATAACTGAATTTCCTTGGAAAGTATCTAAAAGAAAATTTAATCATATTTTGTTCTGTTGATTTTCAGGGGCCATCTATAAGACAAGAAAATATAACTGAAAATCACCAATTGTTCAGAATACTCTCTACCTAACTGAATTTACATCCACAATATAACACATCTGAGCAAAAAATTTCCCCTATAGAAATTTTCTTTGGAAAACTTTTTGTAAAAACATTTACCACTAAAGAGGCATCTAATCCTCTATTTTAAATTTAGCTTTATAATATACAGGACTATCCCCCAAAATAAAAAGCACTTCTTATCATTTACAAGCTTAAAACAATAAACAGAACATTTATTTTTAAAATCATGTTGTTTAAATGTGTTAAAATTTTCTAATTTTAAAAAGAAAACTCTGAGGCCCTTTAAATTCTGGGCCTTGTAAATTATTTTATTTAAAAACAAAAGACTGGGAATTCATAGCCCTAAAATCAGTTTTAAAAGAATAAATTCATGTCATAAAATTAATAAAAACAATTGTGTAGCATCACAAAAACTATCAGTTGCTTTCTTTAATTTATAAATGTGTGATTAATTTGAGTATGTTATTTAAAATAAGGGCACATGATCTATAATTCAAAATTTCGATCCCTTCATTGGTTGGTCTTAATTTCATAAGGATGAAGGTTGGAAGGAAGTGAGCAATTGTTGAGGGGAGGGTGACCTTGCTCCTGAAGGAAGAGATAATAGAATTATCCACAACTCTCGCTCATTCTTTATCTGAATAACTGCCTCCCATCTATTTTGAGTTACCTTACATATAATAAAATTTGGAAAGTCTTCCGCCAAATTGTCTTTTTAAGAAGCAGATTCAAATACATAAAGTCAAAAATTCTGTGTTGAGAATGAAACTGCTTTTTGTAGCCAGGGCAGCTACTCTATATTTAAAATTTTGTCAGATGTACACTATTAAAAGGGGATATGTCACAAGAGACATTATGATTTTAATTATGGCTAAAATTATGTGCTTCAGACAAAGCACATAAAAATAAAATATTAACCTAATGACAAAATTTATGAACACTTTTGATTAATTCTAATGTTACTTAAGAAGAAATTATAATGCAATAAAAAATTCCTAGAAATAAGTTTAGTATAAGATGGTGTTAATAAAACAACTTTTAAATTTTTAATGAAAGATGCAATTAATTTGCTTTATTACATTATGTCTCACATTACCATTTAAGCCAAAATAGCTTTTATAAAGATGGTAGGGAGCAGAAGAGGAAAAACCAAAACAGCGAAATTTGATTTTAAATATTTAAAGATCTCTCTGCTCCCCAAAAAAATTCAACTTGCAAAATAAAACAAGTTTTTTGGCCTCAATCTATTTCCATCCTCAATGCATTCCTACTTGCAAATCTAGCAAAAGAAACAAATAAGAATTGTACCACCTATAATCAAGACTATTTTTTACTATCACAAGAATGTTAAAACAATCATTTTATAAACAACATCAGTCTTATAAATAAAAGCTGAAAAGCATACACTGTCATCTTTGGCATTTGCATCATTTATATAATGACTATAAGAAGCTCCCTTTCAGGATGAGTCTCCAAATCCATCCCCTGGTCACCACTCATTTCCCAAATTCTGAAATTTTTCAGAAGGAACACATTAGGTTCTTTGCCCACACCTTGTTGCTTCTTAGAGTCAGGTTTATAAACTACATCAAAATTTATCTCTAACACTTGCTTAAAATGAAGAACAGAATCTCTGAAACTGGGCCTGGGAATGTGCATTAACCATTTTTCCTGAGCAGTGGAAATTGAAAACACCTACAATGGCAGCTCTGGGAGCACAGGACCTTAGTGACCTGACCGCCTGTCTTCTGCAACTGAGCCCTCAGGGCACAGATGTCCCCTCAGCAGTGTGGCTGAATGTATAACTGAAACCCTGGCCTGATGTCTGAGACCCACAGTAGCCCTTCTCAGCTCACAGCTGTGCAGGCTAGGTCCTCACTTCCTCAAATTCCTGCAGCTGTTCTTGGAACAAGAAGGAAGCCAATGCCTTGCTTTATGTGTTACTGGATTGAACAGTCCAACTACTTAAGTTCCAGAAGAAAGTTGGGCTCCCTTTTTGTCTTTTTTTTTTTCTTTTATTCATTCAACATTCACTGTATAAATATTTATTGAGCACTTAGTCTGTGCCAAATCCCATGTCTAGAATAGGATCCAAAAGAGTAAAATAGGTATATTCCTAGCCCTCAAAACTCCATGACTTCTAGACTAGTTCCTAGGGAGTGATTTGGACATTTTGATGGGGTTCATGTATGAGAATAGTGATATCAGAGCTCTTATTGATGACAGACAGTATTTTATTACATGCTTTCCTTTTATATTTCTGATGTATTATAACTATGACATTACAGATTTTTTTAAGGATGCATACAGGTAGCTCACTATTATCTTGAATTCTCTTTAAGATTACAAAATTAAGCATCCAGAAAGGTATATTATCAAAAAGAGCATTGAGTCAAATATGGTTGGACATCACTGACCTGGTGAATATTTTAACATAGCCTGGAGATTCCCTTAGCATAAGCAGAGTAACATTTACTAAGTGTTTACTTAATTTAAAAAGTCCAACAACGGAATAAGTAATATTATTTCACCAACACCTCCTGGCTTAACCGTAAACTTCCCTTTAGTCAATAAAAGTTTTCACATAATATTCAAATATATGCATTATTGGTCGGCAGTTAAATTCTCTGTCAACATGAAAGTAGGTGACCTAAAGATTTGGTGGGGGTGGTGGGGTTTAGAAAAAAAATTCTTTAATTTCTTGCTATAGATTTTTAGATTTGTTTCAGATTTGTTTGCCATTTATCTTTTTAAATACAGTTATTTTCTTATTTCTTGTGTTTACAGTGTTCTAAATACATTTTAGGGTATTGAAATTGCACCTCAGTCTATGTACTTCACACCACACCCACCACCAGAGTTCGTGCCTTCACCCCCACCTTGTTCCCTTTCTCCTTCCCTCCCATCTCCCACCCTTCTTATAGTCACTCTCTTGTGCCCTGTAATTTTTGTTAGGATTTGTCTGTTCGTAAGGTTTTTAAGACTCATCAGTTCAATGAAACTGACTAGAGTTAGTACTACTCTATTACCCTGAGGAAATTCCAACCTACAAAGTGATCATTCCCTAAATGACATTTTAAAAAAAGAAAACTGCTGAGAGAGAGAGAGAGAGAGAGAGAAAGAGAGAGAGAGAGAGAGAGAGAGAGAGAGAGAGAGAGAGAGAGAGAGAGAGAGACTCAGACTCAGTCCCAGTGAAAACGAAGCAAGCAAAAAACAAAAAGTTTCATTAAAAGTAAGTGAAATTTCTCCTACGATAGACACATTCTCATTCTCTTCCTACACTTGAAGGACAAAGTAAATTGCTCACATGCTATTAAAAAGCAGTGATGATTCTAGATTTTAGCAGTGCTATTCTTCATTAGAATGCTAAATCACAAGGATACTAGCAAAGTTCTATATGCCTTATATGAATGATTATGACTGTACAAAAGCTTTAAACAATTATCCTGCTCTGACTTTCATTGGTTATGAAATGCACCTGACACAGCTCTTGTGTTTTGCAAATTCAGTACAGCAGGAGTAAGCAATCGTTAGCATGAGGGGATGCTCTACCGTCAAATGAAGAGGCAAAAATGACACCAAATGATAATGAAGTGATAGCCCAGAATAGTTTCAACAAGCTTTTTATCATTATATAGCATGAGGACTACTCTGTGTAATATACAGCGGCCTTCTCATGCAAGCTACCTCCATCTAGTCAAGCCAATCTCCTTTTCATGCTTATTACTTGGCTTGCCAGATGACTACAGATTTATAGAAAAGAGGTTAAAATAAACACAAATAATTTAAAATACATTAAATAAGAAAAGCTTCCTTGGTCTAAACTACATTATAAATTTTACAAGAAATTGTAAAAAAAAAATATAAATCTTACTTTTTTCCTTTCTGCAAGAAAAATGGCATCCATATCACGTAACTCAGCAACTAACATTGGTACAAAACTAATATTTTTTAAATAGTTAAGAGCTTTCACTAAATTAAGAGTTCTTGAATATAAATGAAATTGTATAAAATGTTTTTTTCTTAAAACTATTGTTTCAAGAATTTGTATTCCCTGAGTCACAACTAATTTAATATACGCTTTAATATAACCATCCTTTTCTATGTAACCAATAAAAAGCTAAAACAATGGATGTAGCATATTGAGACACAGACCTAGAACCATATGACATTTGAGGCCGTAAACATATCCATGTGTGAAATACAATGCTGTTCCCTGTAGAATACCAGACAACTCCCATATTGTGTAGAGTGAGGTCGAAGACATGTCACATATAAAATGCTCAAGATTCTGCAGTATTGGATTGATTTTCAGTTATACCCACAACTCCTCCTAAGGCTATTGTTTTTGGGTTGAACCCAGCGTATAATAGAGCTGCAGTCCAGAAGGGGTAGAGATTATAGAGAATATCAGAGCAACTTATTTCCTCTTAGAAGATGCAGAGAACTAGAACATTTTGGAAGCCAAACCACAGTGAGTCCCTTTACAGCTCAGTACACCGTTCCATCTGTTTCTGCCCAGGATTTCCAATCATGGCTTCCTTTCCTCCCTGAGTTGGAGGTTCAAGAGAGAAAGAGGATTTGTATATTTCTAGACAACTTTCCCAAAAAGAAGGAAAGAAGGAGAATAGTCATCATCATTGGTCCCATTTCATTCCCAGCTTAAAAGGCCCTGGCTTAAGAGGCTGGATCCCACCGCTTTCACTGGAATCTCAGGACAAAAGAAGATGGTCCTTCAAGAAAGACCACATTCACGGGTGTTTGTGTTCATACCTGAGACACGATCTGACCCCGATGAGAAGAGTGGCCCTTGAGGCATGCACATGGGGTCCCGACCAGGCTCAGCTGTGTATGGAACGATAAGCTGCTCGACAGAGAAGTCCTCATTCCTCATAAATGCAAGTATTCCTGCAGGTTCCCAGGAAAGCTGTAAAAAGGCAAACATACTGCCCAGGTTTGAGGCAAAAAAATACTAGTTTTCACTGTCAACTAGAAAGAGTTGCTGGCGTCAAATCCTGCATTCTCACTGTCATGAATTTCCCCTACCATGTTCTTCCTTGCTATCTGTAGTGGACATTTTGTGCTTCTTAACACTGATTTTCCCTCATAAGTCAATTTAAATAACTTCTTTAGAGAAGTAGTCCCAACTCACCCCATTACAATAGCTCTTTTGCCATTAACTCTGCATTTCCTCTTTTCTAGCACTTGATGTACCTATATTTAGTCCAAGTTCATCTTTTCTAGTTTACTGCAAGTTTCATGTAAGCAGGTACCACATCTGTGTAGATAATCACTACATTTCCTTGCATGGAATAGATGTTCAATAAAACACTAGTTGAAGGAATGAATAGCATTCTAGTACCAGCTGATAGCAAATATTTTCGTCCAGGGGACTCAATAATCAGTTCGCAACACAACGAGCAAGAGAGTCATAGATGATATGGATTAACCTTCCTTTAAAAGCCCAACTTTTTAACATCAAATGCTACCAACTTCTCCAGGTTCATCTTTCACCACATTTCTCTTATTATCTACTACCTAACCAGTTCTTTGCATGGACCATGAATTGCTTTACCCTGTGGGTAATTTAAGGGACTATTTCCTTGTTTGAAATGTTTTCACCACCCTTTTCTACGTCTGTCCTTCGTAACTTTTTCCACTAAAGTATTGCATTTATTTCTATGACTTTTCAATTTTCTATGAGATCGTGTTCTCTGTGAATCTGGGACAACAGTTCCTTGTGCACATAATTGTGTCTCAATGCCTAGCACAGCACAGGAACCTGACAAATACTGTCACATGATTTCATGTATGAACAAATTGACAAATTTTCCTGTGGCCAAAATCATCCAACCAAAATTATTATCTCATTATTGGTATTTATTGCAATATTATTTTTGGAACTGTAAATTCTTCTATTCCCTGAAAAAGTGAAAGAAAATTCAAAAAGTGCCACCTATTTCATAATCATTCCCCTTTATGAAGCCAAAAATGACTCACAATATACATTTCATTTATCAGCTTCAGAATTTTTCTGAGAGTATGCCTAGCCTATGGGAAAGATCTGTCTTTGCATCCCTGTCTTTGGCATATTACCTGGAATTGTGGTCTGTCAAGCTCAGTCATCCTTGCTATTGGTTCTTAGTAGATACAAGTTAAATTGCTACTCTTCTTTAAAAAGGGCTTAAGGACTCTGTCAAGGTCTATTTGTTTAAGAGTTATGTTAGGCCAATTAAAAAATAACCCAATTACTCATGCTATGGGAGGCCCACTCCCCATCTCTTCTGTGACAGCCTCACTATTATCCATTGCTGGATGGATGACTGGAATCTGTATTTTGATTTCTTGCCTCAAAATGGTGAGTAAGATCTGACATCACCTCTCATCAGAAATATCTAAAATTGATTTCTTAAAATGGAATGAAAGTGACTTTATGGATTGCACAATGGGAGGCTAGACAGTGAAGTAGACTCGGAACAAATGGATAAAAATTTACTTTGCTTAATCTCAAGAGCCCTCTGGGCGTGAGCCATTTGACAGCATGTTTCTTGTTTGCTAGCCACCCTACATTTTTGCTATACTGAACCTCACGTTGTTTTCAAGAACAGGCAATCAATTAGTGAATCCAGCAGCCTTTTTGCTAATCGGGGCCTAGTTGTGACACACTTTGTGGGAAGCTGGCTTTGGACACCAAACCAAATTCAGAACTGCTGATGTGCCAGACACAGGTTTACTTATAGACATATGTCAGAGGCACACTGCATGCTCTGGCTCCCAAACAGAGGGGTTTCAGAGTTGTTGGCTTCCTATCTTGCAATTTAAACCCTAGAACAAAAGTATTCTTCTGGGTAGTGTGGGTGCAGTGTTTGCAAGCTTGAAGTTGTTTAAGCGAAGTTGTCCCACAAGGCAATTACTGGTACCATTTCACTATCTTTCTGATCTTTTGATGTGGCATTCATTTTGTTTGAGGCATTTGCTTAATTTAGGAGGTACAGGGATTCTGTTAGGATAACCCTCGAGCCTTCCTAGGTTTGGGGAATGGGTAGTCTCTGTGAAAACCACAGAGCCCACTGCATAAACTGAAACACTAAAAAAAAAAATTGTTTTAATTGTACATCTAGAATAATGGAACCAGAATCTAGGAAAGAGAGCTGACGTCTGCAGATTACAGGCTCATAGCCTTCCTGAGTTATCACATGTGTCCCCCACCCCTTTTCTAGTGAGACTTATAAATATTTTGAACAACAGCAGAGTAAAACAAAACAAAAAAAACCAATTTGCTGGTTTCAGATAGACATCTGAAAAGTATATCTGCAGTTCTGTGTCCTTATTGTTCAAATTTTGCATCTTCTCTCCTAGCCCTGGGAAAATGTCTTCCAAGTGTGAGCATACAAGTTTCTACCAGCAAAAGAGTAAGTCACATGGGGCTGAGGCTGCATGAATAGAAGTAGAAGGGAGGCCAGGAGAATAAGTCAAAGTGCCCATAGCAACAGGTCAGTGCCTGCTCTTTCTCTCACTTTGAAATTAAATCAGGGCTGGGCCTGTAAAAACCGGAAGTCCTATGAGCACTGGGAGAGGGGAAGTTTTTAAGCCATAGGACAAGGAGGCTTCAAGATGGAAGCCAACCATTCTGATGCTGAAAAGAATTGCATTCAAAGATCAGTGAGGGCAATTCCTTAGATAAAAATAAATTTTCTTTGTTGATTGTTTTCTTTGCCAAGAAGCTTTATTTTCAGAAAGCAATATGTGGACAGAAAGACTTTTAAAAGAAGTTACAAAAAAATGAATCCATTTCTTGATCTATTTCAAAAGCATCCACGTGACTCTGCTGGCTTTGTACTAGCAAAAAAATCCAAGTTCCTACACTAATTTTTTTCAATATCCTAATAATGATAGTGAAGATGACTGCTAAAGAGTTGTGCGCCTTTCAGTCTTAGGCATACATATTATTATTAAAAAACATGATTAATGTATATTAATAGTCCCATTAATGCTAACTTGGCTTTTCTTTGCCAAATGATTTCATTATTCTCACATTCTCAGCACTAATGTCATCATTCAACGTAATTTCATTTTTTTTTAAACGTAACTTTTTTTCAAAGCTTTTGCCTCAAAATATCTAGCTGCTACTAATATGAATTCAGGAAGCATGGAGTTAAAAGAAGTTGGCTTTTTTTTCCTTAAATCTGAACAACTGGAATCAGCAGTTTGCATTATTTTAAAAATGGATGCTTAGAATCAGCAATTTTCTTGGTTTTGTTTTTTGTTTTTTTTTTTAAGATCTTCAGGGTTTTTTTTATTTAAAGTGGAAAACTACATTAACTGCAAGGCAGTCAACAAAGAAGCAGCCATAAAGCCTAAGTATTCCTAGAGTTATAAAATATGTCCATTGTGCCAATTCCACTGCCAACAATGAAGTTTTAAGCATTAATATGCCTTCATTGCAGTTTTAATGCCTTAATATTGACTCTATAGCTCTTTTGGGTAATTTTGCTTTCTCTGGTACTTGAAAGGTGATGATGTCAGCGTTCTTCGCACTGATTCATATGCAGGTTGATGAAGCTGAGTTATTTATTGAGTTCCATTATATTTTCTATAAACATTAGTTCTCAATAAACAGAGACATTTAGCCGAGGGTTTATTTATTAAATAGGTACTGTACAGATGGTTTTGCCACACATGATGTGCTGCAGAGGATATTACTCAGGAATAATCAGCTGTGTTATAGCTTGGCTAAATTAATAAGATGATAATGATGAAATTGATGCTTTTGAGCTAGGCTTGGTAAATGGTTTTTGCATAAACAAACTGATAAATTTGAGAAGCAATTACTTGCTTGTCAAAGATAAAAACACAACAGGGCCCATTTATAGTTAGGTCCTATTTATTTTTAAAGATTGTACCAGATTTTATGTTTAATACGCTGCAATTAAAAAATAATACTTAAATGAAGAAGAATAAAAATCTAACTTTCTGAGTTCTATTTCAAATCTGAAGAAACAGCATTGCTTGATTAGACATCAAGCAAACTTTTTGCTGCATCTAAAGGGAAAATATCTGATAAATATCAGGGCAACAGTCTATATACATTTTTTAATCATATAGGCATGTTGCAGAAATTGACAACTCCCTCTACTCCAATTTGGCTCCTTCACCAGACAAACAAATATACACTTAATAGTGGGGCTTAGAAAAACTTTTTAATCTGGTTCCCAAAGAGCAAAGGGGGTATTTAAATTTCCTTTTACTTAGTTTACAGTGTTCTATAAAAGGTGCAGAATTCATCCATCTCTTCAACAAAATTTTGTTCAAGCTTTACTTAGAGTTTGAACATGAAGAATACATGTCTGCTGTTAAATTTACTTACACAATGTCATGATACAATACATGCTACTGTAAAGTCAGAACTAACTTCCAAGGTAAGGAAAACATGAGCTTCCCTCCCCAGCTTTAGCAGAATTTTTGATCTAAGGGGACCTTTTTAGACTTGAAGTTGTCCATGTATGTTCCATTAGTCTCAATGTGAGCTGCACATCCAACATATCATGTTTACATCTGTTTGTGTGTATATTTTTAACTACATAAAGCAATAATATCCTACACTCTTTACCTACCCTGAGACAATTTATCAAAAGCTATTCCATACTAAATGACAATTTTCATTCTTCTTCCCCTTACAAAGTTTATGGCTACCAAAGAGAAGTTGCACATTTTCACTCCTTGGATATATTTACTGGTATCTAAAATGAATTGTTTGTCATCTAGAAAGAGAATCACATGCAAAAAAAAAATTAAACATCTTAATTCTAAATGTTGAGACTGAAAATATTTTTAATTGTAATACTTTTTTCCCATTAAGTATCAGAGGCAGAGACCACTACTACTCAGGAGAAGAACACAGAGTTGTTAAGGAAATCAGACACCTGTTTTATTAAAATAATAATCTTCTATATATTTTTAAAAGACTTTGATGTCCTCCTTTAAAAAAACATTCACATAAAATAAATTAATTCTGTGACCATTCAATGCAAACTATAGTGTATTTTATTGTTTGTACAAATGTGACACAGTAAAATGTTTGCATATGGGTGGCAGAAATTCTATTCCTTTGGGCAGCTCAAAATCCAAAGATAGTTGTCTTCTCAACAATTGCCAATAAGATCAATAATACAGTGATCACCATTACAGAGTAGGCAAAATTATTTTGAAAATATAAAACATATATATTTATATGAATGCAGAAATTCATAATACATTGGTCTGATATCAGAATGCCTAATGATTTGTTATAAAACTTCAGTTGTGATTTTCTTCTCCTGGCTAATTGGAAACAACTGTTCCCCAGGACTAATTACAACTCCATCAAAAAGAAAGGCGAGCACAAATATGTCTTAAGGGAATGTGAAAACTTTGAAGGTGAGGCCCCATAAACTGAATTAAAGGATGAAATTTAAAACCATTCAATGAGCGTTGCTTTCTAGAGACTATTGCAGTGAGCATCAGGGAAATAAATCCAATGAGTTTTTAGTGATGCTATCAAGAAGCATGAAAGCATAACATATTGAGATGCCTTAGATAGTGAATCCCACATTGATCAGCTTACAAATTGATTATTGTTCATAGAAATTCGATGTTGGGTCTGCAACATCATATGCCTTACTGAAAATAATTTTTGGTAAGTGCTTAGCAGAAACTTCTGCTGCTTGATAGTACAGAGCACTAATATGATTGTAAACTCTGCACTAAGCTATAATCTTGGTAGGAGTCTGTCTCCCATGTACCATTTAGCTGATAATTCAAGATATTTTAAATTACCTATCAAAGTAAAGAATATATGAGGCCAATGATACATCTGTGTGTCTTGCTCAGCTATTAAAGATTGCAAGATCTGAATTTATTTTCTTTGCTTTCAAATGCATTTGGTCCTATGTCACAAACTTGAGCATGTGAATTTTCACTTGCCTTTAATAAATATTCTACCATGATTATTCCTAATATATAGCTCACTACTGACAACCGATACAAAAGATATTTGCTTCTAAAACTAAAAGAATTTATACAAATTTTCTATTTATTTACTTGATGATATAATGCTTAAGGCAAACATGTATAATGTTGAACTAAAAAATATCTCTGCAAATTACAACATAAAAATCACCTTATTGTGAAATTGCTTCTAATCAATACTCAGGTGACACTGACATCATTTCTCATTACAAAATTTCCAGGAAACTACAGTAGTCAAAATTATTACACAGAGAAAAAGAAAGCATTTTACTAGTCAAGAAAACTAACAAATAATTTTAGAATTTGAAAATGTTATTGTCTGTACTTTATCACATATTTTTGTCAAATATACTAATTCGTATTTATCTTTGCTGTATTTAATAGTCTTAGTTTAAACATTAGTAATTTATTCAAATAAACAAAATATGAAATAAAATAGTCTCTCCTTGTTAGATATATTTTGACAGCTAACATTAGTTTCATAATTTTTAATAGTACTTATTTTTTAATTTACATGATAAATTGTATTTTGAAAAATAGCAAAATCCTTAGAAACATTACTAGGATTTAACATATATGAGTAAGACAGTTCTAATATATTTATTTGCAGAACCAAAATATAGTCATGGTTTTTATATTCATGAAATTCTCCCCTTTTTCTTAAATCACTTCATTGTTTAGGATAATCAAAATCATGTTTATTAAATTATTAATTCACTAGAAATGAAGAACACTGGAGTTAGCAGTGGATGAGACTCTGAACTCTAAGGGAGAACACAGAAATTCCCTTATAAACGCACATTATAACAGGCTCGTCGGTTAGAAAGCTAAATTACGCCGATTACAAAGCAATTGTGTAAGATGGCTTGTATGGATTAGAACACTAAGCAACCATTCAAAATGAGAGCGAGAGTATTTCAACGGCACCAAGTAGAATAAAATTACAAATTCCTGCCACTCTGTCTCTTGTGTCTGTCTCTTTCATATATACTTCTCATTTCACTTCTACCTGTTAGTACATGTCTCCAACAGGCTAAGAATGTGTTCATTCATTCATAGTTTTATTTATTTACAGAGTACCTAATATGTGCCCTACAAGGTACCTAGTGCCAGGGAAATTAAAATGAATCAAGTAAGGGTCCTATTCTCAAAGAGTTAAACACAGGAGAAAGATTGATAGCAGAATATAAAGAGACAAGTATCTCAGTACAACTGAGTTAAATGTCATTTATTAAATATATAATTAATAAGAAGTCCATTAATGGTAGCTATTGAACCAATATGTGTAGCTATTTTATGTATATAAAAACAGAAATCTAGGAAGAAAACCAGGAGCACAAAAAAAATTTGAGATTCTTTGATAAAAGAAAATAGGGAATACCTGAACAAATGTTCTTTCATCTCAGAACATATCCCCTGGATTATGAAAAGAGAACATGTAACCAAAAGACCAGTTTAAAAATGCAAAGAGATGTGGGATAAGAAATGGAAAAAAGGAAGGATGATGAGCAAATGAGTGAAAAAAGTCTTTTCAATAATAAAAATGTTTGAGATTTATGAAAATCTTGGTCTTCAAGCAATAGATTTTTTTTTTTTTTTTTTTTTTTTTGCATATATCCCCAAAGACTTCTTTATCTTACACAGGGAAATTTTCTATCATCTGTTTTTGGAAAGGAAACTCCTGGAGAGCAAGACAACAATCATTTCTCCCTCTCCCAACTGATTCCTCTGTTTCTCTGCTGAGACTAACAACAAGGTGCCAATCAGTGCCAATTGTCATGATGTCTGAGATGTAGACACCTGTCTTCTAATAACTGGACTGAGATCATCAATTCATTTCTCACAGTCCATCAAACAGACATCAACTAGTAATGGCGGATATTTGCTACCAAATGCTTATGCCACAAAATCGCTTTAGCATACTTGATGACAGTGAGTTCAATGTGTTTTCACTCCTCTCCAATAAATAGACCAGTGGCTATGGCAATAAATGTCACAAAACAATCATGGTCTCTCATTCTCTATATTCTCACCATACTGAAACTCTGCAGAGCCAGTCTCTTTTAAGCAAGTAATTTTAATACCCATTGAAGTAGAATGTAGATTAAGATTCATGTGCAATTTTAAAAAAAATATGGAGATTAAATTACATATTCATGTCTCACCATAAGACAAGGAGGTAAAGAAGGCCTGCTGTATGTTAAATTCCAAGAAGCAAAATAAACACTATCAACATCAGGGATGCATTTTATAACCATCTGCATATTGTAGTTCTCCAAAATAATCTTTAAAGTAACTTTAGAAGTAGATTCACAGATTCCTATATATATTTCATACTTTAAAAGGAATTTGTGTTTCCTTCTCAAATGCTAATTCAAATTACACACACATACACACACATAATTGTTTCATATAAATGACAGTACTCAAAGAAATGAAGAGGTAAAATCCTAAAGAAGTACAGATTAAAAAGAAATTATTTCAAACTCCATTGATAAGGACCAAGATTGAAAAATTAAGTTAGGGTCAGTCCTTAAGTAGTTAAAGGATTTGTGGGGTGGGGGATTTTAGAAATATCAACCAACAGTATCAAATATAGATGATAGAGGAGGAAGTTAACAGCAGTAACAGTTGCCCAAGTAAAAATTAAGGAGTGTCTTAGCATCTGTTGATTGAAAGGAGAAATTAAAAGAGAAATTGCAGAATTGGAAATGATGTGATTTTTAAATTGATTGATAGATGAAGCAAAGAGAGAATTAAAATAATGTTGATACTAAGATGAGCCAGGAGGCCAAGAAAATGATGAGCTAATTTTAAAAAAGAAAAAATTGTTTTTTAAGACACAGGAGTTACAGATGCAAGGAGAAGATGAGTTCAGTGACAATAAATCATTTCAAATTTCTGGAAAACAAGCATAGTTATACTTGTATGTATTTTGAGAATCATCTGAGAAGATATAATAAAAAGGAATACCTGAGGTAGATAAAAGTAAGAGACTAAAGAGGTAGAAAAGAAAATTTCAGAAATCCTTTGAAATTCAATCCAGTGACTGACCTCAGAAACACCGAATCATGAAGAAAATTAGCATCTTCATAAAAAACAAATTGGAGTTATATGTAAAACAAAGGCATTTGAATACGTATGCATTTATTCTATATAACATAATTAGTTAATGTTACTATCCAAACATTTTTTAACTAAGTCATGAAAGCTAAAAGCAATCAGTTACCACTACAGAACAGCGGCTCTCAAAAGGAGATGGCTTTGTTCTCTAGCAGACATTTGACAATTTGGGAACATTTTTCATTGTTTGGCTGAGAGGTGCTACTGATATCTAGTGAGTAGAGGCCAGGGATGTTAAACAAAACATCTTACAATCTGTAAGACAGCCCCTACAGCAAAGAATTATGTGGTCCAAAGTGTGTTGATAGTGCCAAGATGGAGAGACCCTACTATAAAGCTACTTCAACACTTTGCTTAATATAATCTAAGGTACTTGACTAGTAAAGTTCACCAATGAGATGAGTTAATATATTTATCTGATTTTTATTTGCATGTTTAACATTATCATTCAGAACAAAGAGACACTAGAATTTTCTAGGGTAATTTGCTACCATAAAGTAATATTCATGTCAATTTGGATAAGTATGTAGTTTTAAGTATGCATTTAACATTTTAGGTATTTTAAATATCCAGTACTTTCTGCTGTAACTGTGTTTTCTAAGTTTCTCTTCTCCAAAATGCCATTAACCAGTTCATTCTTCAGAGTTCCAAGCTATTAAAGTGCTATGGTAACTTGGTAATGAATACAGAAATTTACCTTGACTGACTTTATTGCTGACTTTTCTCTTTAGCACCATGGTACCTCTCCAGCACTTAAATTCTAGTAGACATCCCAACTACTATTTTGTTATTTATGCCCGTAGTTCTTAGTGAACACTTTACCTGCTTCTATGTAGATTTTATTTTGGCAATGTTGCTGTCATTGTGTAAGAGTAACTTCAACTAAACCCTTTCACAATAAAGCCAGTCACAGAGCTACTTCTCATCTGTCATTTATAAATAGCTTACAAAGCTCTTTCATGATATCACCTCATTCTTGAGGCCAGCCCTGTGATGTCACATGGTACTTCACAGCATGTATCAGAAATGATGGTCACATTGGGAGAAGCAAACTACAGTGTAGAGATGTTATTGAGGCAAGAGTTAGACTTCAGTCCCAATTGCTGTCTCTTGGGTCCCCACCACCACATCACCTACATGTCGGTATCACTCACTGAACATACCTTGCTCCTACCTCTAATCTCCACTTTCACGTGTTACACCACTGGTGTAGACAAAATAAAATGCCTCTTTCCTGAGACTGCAGTTAAAGCTGAAATTAGACTCCTCTAATGGAGTCTCGATTACCTCACTTCTTCTGAACAAAGACTTAACCTAATCATTGATACAGGCTAAAACATTTCTGTCTTAACCCCACCACCAGTTTTCAGTAGCACGAAACTCAGAATTTTAAGAAATAAAAAGTTGGTTGCTGATTTAAATTACCAAATGTTACCAGGTTTTATTTACATGGATTTCTTTGTTGGAAGTCACAGAACACTTTGTATTTGAAAAAAATTCTGCTGATATTATGACATTTGCTCCCACTATTAATACGGTCTCCCCTTTGTCACAGTAATTTCTAGTTTCCTTCTGTCTGTACCACCACTTACCCCTTCTTGAAATTTTACCAAAATTATATTAGGTAGTAGAGTCAGTTATCAACTTGCAGCTCTGAAGTATAATAAGAGGTGACCAAATATTGGTCTAAGTTCCCACTGAGAGATACATGGAGAGGTGGGAGATGTTATTTGCATCTGATAGAACTCTTGAAGAAAATTGTAGTTTTAACCCATGGAAATAACTTAGAGTTCATTTGACCTAAGAAGCTCATTTTCAACTGTGAAATCAAGAGCCAGAGAAGACAAACTTTAATAAATATTAAGTCATGTTCATAGCAAATGTATAAAAAATGGTAAAAATCTCTCCTGCCCATTGACCTCTGATCACCAGATCTCCCATTCTAAAATTAGAAGCATCGTTTTATGTTTTATTTCTGTTGTTGGTCCTTCATTCTCAGTGTTCTGGCTTTCTTGTGACTTATCATTGAAATGAATTATTTGCATTCATTTAACAATCTGCAGCTTTCTATTTAGTGCAAATATATGGACTCTAGGACTCTACCTGGATTTGAATCCCATGACATCACTTAATAGAAAAGAGATGTTGAACAAGAGATTTAAGCTCCCTGGCCTCCATTTCCTCACTTTTAACCTGGTAATAATAATTGTACCTATTTCACATATGTTTAGAGAGAATAAAATGAGATTATATGTGCTCACACACACCACATGAATCAAGGCATACATGCTTAGAAAACAGAGCCAGGCAAGTGGGAAATGCTCAACAAATGTCAGCTATTATTTCCAAGGATAATACGTTTAATGATCAAAATGTTGACTAATTAAATTCAACATTTTGAATGTCAGAAATGAAGTCACTGAATGGGTCCTTGTGTCTTTTCGGGGAGTAGGAACAACATAAGCCTGTGGCATAGAATGGTAACCATTTATTAATGTGCACTGGGTGCCAAGAACTGTGGAAGAACTTTTGTTGTGTCATCCCGTTTGCACCTTAATACAACTTGACCCTGTAGAAAACTTAACCACTTCTGAGAGCAATGAAGTAACGTACCTAGGAGCACTGGGGACTAGAGACAAGAGAGGAAACAAGAGATAGCTGACCCCAAAGTCCTTCATACTTAAATCAGTTTGCTTTTTCACCTTCTTTAGAATGAAGCCGTCTCTGGAGAGTTTTCAGTCAGGTTACCAGTTCATTCACACAGGGAACAAGAATGTGATATGTGATCGCCAAAGTTGAAAAAACTCATCCCTTGACCCTTCCCATTCTTTTATCAACCCAGTTGCCTGAGAATTAAACCTTGGACATACACCATGTATTTTTTTTTTCATTTTAATTTTTAATTCTCTTTACATATCTCCTCTTACCATTATTATAGCTTAATTGGTATGCCATTTTACCAAAAATTATTCAAAACAGAAGCAGGTTAAGCTCACTATAGGTAAACTTAGTAAGCTTTAAGTTCACCAGTTTTATGCTACCCACACAAAATGAAGGCAATAGCTGATGGCTCATTGTGTCCCCCAAAATGTTTCATATTACCTATACAGCTTTTAAGAACCTTTAGTGGCACAAATCACATATTGTAGGCATCCCATTCTATAAGAATTATCAGTTCAAAGAAATGAGACTGGGATTTTTCAGAGCATAGGAAGCTTAGGTGATGCTGTATATTAATAAGTGTAACAATATTCAAATAAATACTTTTTATTATTTTTCTTCTGGTTAGTAATGTTACCTACACAACCACACAGTGTGGGGGTGTGAGTATATTTTTGTGCTTGATTTTTACAAAGTCTCTAAATAAAATTGGCTAGGAACCAACCCAGGAAGCTCTAATGTCAATCTTTATTTTATAAGCACCAAAATGTATATCACAAGAAATTGTCATTCATCATGAAACTTCACATGTACTGCATTGTTTTAATAGAAAAACCTAAAGTTTCATTATGTTAATGTTGAGCAATGAAAATAAAACATCATAAAAAAATAAGTACTTTTTGGTGATTGGCTATAGCAATTTTCTATCAGCTTCAAGCACAATAAAAACATACTGAATGGAAATAGAACAAATGTTAGGAATCTAGCAGAACAAAAAATGTTTTACTGAATCTCCAGAAATCTAGTGTTAATAAGAATGAACCCAAATAAAAAAGAATGTACCCAATAAATTATGTAATAATTTAATAGCTTCAGAGAAGAGTGGATCGATTCTTAAACATCAATGCTGAAAGCAAGCTATCCAAGTAACATTTTTTATTCAAGGTAATAGAGTGACTAGTTTAAAATTTTAATTTAAAAACTTACTTAGTTCAAATTCAAAATAGAGAACGATCACAGAGCAAATGTCACAAGAAGCTCCTCAATAAATGTATATATTTTTTCGTTTGTAGGCAACACAAAAAAAGACCAGATATACTCACAAGAGAACTATGCTACACATAATCTCTGTGCAGACAAAAAATATTCACATACACGATACTGTTGTAAATAAGCATTTTCTATATCTAGACATATTTATTCGGCAATGAATTAAAATTTAGATTGCTATCAGAAGGAAGTATAGATCTGGCTTAAAGTAAAATATCTTAATCTTAGGATATAAACTCTTTCTTTTCAGATGCCAAAATTTCCACATTAAAATACTTTATACTTTTCCTCTCTAACTTTTGTCAAAACTCCTTTATTACAGTGATTCTCTTTGTAATGAAACATGTTTGTTATATGATGTGGTGTGCTAACCAAGACATGTATCATATTTATCATATGATAACCCTATATTAAATGAGCACAAATATTTATTAAATTGAGTTACATTTGATACTTTTATTTTAAAAATCCCCCTTAGTAGACTACTCTATTTCAAGATGAATAAATAAAATGCCCCTATAACATGTTCATGCTCAAATCTATTCATTTACGAAACACTCGAAACCAAGAAAAGACATGCAGACTAAATATCAAGTCAATAAATTTCATAATTTCAACAGATTATTCAGGTAATAAAAGTTACAGAACATTTTCTAGAAGACTATAAAGATGTTTTCATTTATCTTTCCTGAGTCAAGTGAGTGTACTGTTCTTAAATCTATCCAGCCCTCTAATGAAATAGATCTTGAAAACCAGTCAATGTTGCTAAGTTTTGTTTATTTTGTCTTGAATTTAAATATTGCTCAAACCATGATTTTGCAAAACTATGATTTTTCTCTCCTACCCTTTATATTCCAGGAGAATAACCATCCCATAAAAGCAAATTGATTATCCAAACTGAATTTATAATACCTCCTTTTGTATGTTTGATTTTGGTTTTGCTTTGCTCTTTGTTAACAGTTGAGCACTTTGCTGAAGACTTGCAGGAATAAACCTCATTTCCAGTTAGTGTTTATAGGTCATTGGGGTCTGTATTATGATTTATATATTTTGTAATACACAAATTTGTGAGATACCTGTCCTTTCTCAATCTGCTGAGAGTATTTTTATTGTTACTAATTTCAGTGTCTTAGTAATCCTCATCTCTTACATTCATCTTATAGGAATGAGAACTTTGCACTCTCCTAGAAGGCAAAAATTAACTAAGTCATGACATGTGACTTTCTCTCAAAAGTTCGTATCATCTCCTTTGCATCAGTGACAACCTTCCCAGGAGACCACACCTCTCACAAAGGATTTTCTTCATCCCTCTCCAGAAGAGGAGAAAAGGAAAACAAGGAGAAGACCTTGTGCAGAGTCCCGTATCTGGTGGATGTGAAAAATACCCAGGATGCTATAAAATCACCACCATCTTTAGTCATGCACAAACAGCAGTTTTGTCAGGGGGCTGTTCCCCTGTCTTCTTCCAGCCCACAGGAGGAAAAGTAAAGGTTACAAAAGGATGCTCCTTCTGACAGATGCAGCACTCTGAGCACTCTGAGTCACGATGAACAGGAAACGTCCAATAAACACATTTTGAATGTATAAAAAAGTTCTTATGATCTACAAGAAAAAGTGAAGTGTCCATCTAGCAAGAATTCAGGAATTTTTTTTGGTTTTAGGGACACCTGAAGCCTTTTAGTCCCAATGCCTCTATCTCTATGATAGCAAAGGTTGTTCTGGGGCCACCCCACTGGCACTGCCCACACCCTTGGCTGCACATCCTGCTTGAGTCCATGCAGGTCTCTTTGTTCTGTTGTCTATGCAGACAATATTTACTCAACTGTGTAGAAAAAGTGCTAGACTGTAGCTGTGTGCACATAAGTAAAATATTGTCGAATAGTGCCTAAGGAAATAGAAGAACATTATTTTAAATTATCTCGATCATAAAATCCAAGTGAAGATTTGGCAATATAGCAGCAAAAAAAATCTCAAAACCAGTTATTCCTTTTAAATAAAAACAAAAATGAGAAACAGTAACTATTAGAAATCCCACCTGGTGCTTTTCCTGTGTTAATGATGCTTCTTAAATTGCATGTGGGTAAATGGTAATTTTGTCTCACACCATTAAAAACTAATGGAACCCTTGATGATAAGAAATGCCATAGCTAGCTTGTTGGAAAACGTTTAATTAATAAAGTAATAAAATTATTGTAAACTAGTGCAGTTTCAGGGAGAATTCAATGGGATATAAAACAGATAAAACATACTAGAGAGTTTGTATAGGAAATAAACATTACTATATAAAATGCCATATAAAGTTAAAGGGGTTTGTGTCACATAGAATTAAAATTAGCTATTATACTAATAAAAAAGATAATTCTTTCAGGGTGAAAATGCTAGAGAACACAGCTTATAAAAAAGCTGTTTTTAATCATCCAAGAAAGTATCTAAATTATAAAAAAGGGAAGATTATTGTATATGTATTGTAAGTTTGAGCTCAGAATTTAGGCATAAGTATATATAGTAAGTTAACCTTAAAATGATTGAATGATTGGTTAAAATGAAAACATTAAGTCATTCCTTTCATTTTTAAATATAGATTTATTCTTTAGATTATCTCCTATATTTTTCCCAGTACAATTTACATTTTGTTATTTGCTCAGGAATCCCAAATGAGGAAGAATCCAAACTGCCTTTTTGTTATTCATTTGGAGATAAATTACAAAATAATGAGAATTCTAATGGTCAGTCCAGTTTTTCATTAATTCTGTTGTAGACTGTGGATTTATTTTTAAATTCTCTAATCCACTTTAGGATTATATTACTCTAACATTGCAGTTTATTAGAAACACAAATTTTATGTCCTTGCAAAAAGTAAAATTTGAGATCTTTAGTCAAGAAAAAAATAACAATAAGAAAGGGATTTGAAAGGTCTAATAACCAGTTTCACAGTGATAGTGAAAGTTGTCATTATAATGCTGACATTTTCTTATCTTCTCACTACTTGTAGAAATAATATTGATCTTTAGATCTTTTCTAATTCACGTTTTTTTTAATCTATCATTCATGCCAGTTTGGATGCATGAACTACAGTAAATTTTTTAAATGTTAGCACATCCTGGTGGCTTAGCAGATAAATCTGCCAAGTCTGGTCCACATACATCCTAAGAGCCTTCATTGTGGTCTGCACCTTACCTTTCAAAAAGCATGTTAGTGAGCAGCTTTCCTATTCCAAGTACTAACAGAATGGGGAGACAGCAGTGAGCACAACAGAGGTCAACCCTTCATGCCTGTCATACTCTAGCCCTTATTTCACTGGGAAATTTAACAAGTGTCTCCTTGTTTAGAGACCATCCACAATCTGTTCCTATTGACTACTTTAAATTTTTTGTCAATAAACTTTTTATTATTTTTAAATTTTTTATTTGAACTTTTATCCCTAGATTTTTAATTGAAAATTAGTCTACTATTATAATCTTGAGAAAAAGACTTCTCTTAGTGTCACCATGACTACAACTTTAAGTCAACTCCCCTTATGATGTACTACTTAAGCTTGTTCTAGATAGAGCTGATCTCTACAAGGAAGCAAGGGGGAAAAAAGTGCCCTACTGTGAGATTGTCCCTGGAGACCTCTGGAAAGGAACTCAGAGGAACCCATTTGAACATTTGAACAGGTTCTTGGGAAAAGTGTAGAGAGAAAGAAAGTAACCTATGGTGACCCAGAGCCTTGTTATAACATTAACTGGCACACCCCGGCATGGGGACTTAACATCAAGAGACATGTTATACATTGGAAACATGGAGAAGAACTGCAAGGGAGAAAGAGCTGTCTACATGGACAATACAGGACCTCCCAAATCTACCCCTTGTCGTGCCTATAAAAGAACTAACTCCCCCAGAGACTTGGGGGGGGGGCCGGGGATTGTTCTGGAACATGAGTTTACCTTTTTTTATTGCTTTGCAATGAGATAAAGATCTTGCTCTGCTTGACCAAACCTAACCTCTGTCCCATTTGCATTCATTCACCAGGTAGAAACTTTCACAGATTAGGGGCTGTTACATTAGCAAATCTCCAAATCTTAAATTGTAGGAAAAAGTGTGACATTAATATGTGAAGAGCTTTTTGTAATCAATAAAAGAAAAAGCTAGTAAAGGACCTTAAAGAACAATTTGTAAATGATAATATGTAAAAAAGACAATAAAAATAAGATGCAGTGTCATCAAAAATAAAAGATACCCAGTTAGTAGTTACCATATTTGTTTTCCTGTCTCACGAAAAAAGAAAAATTAAAAGTTGACTATACCAGAGTATTTACTAGTATGTAAAGAAAAGTACTCACACTTACTTTGCTGGCAGTACAATTTGAGGTATTAAATTGAAAATATTTAACAATATTTAAAATGTATATAACATTTGATTATATAGTTCTGCTTCTGGAATTTATAAAAATTTTAAAACATACGTAAAGATTCAAGTACAAGGATATTCACAGTAGCATTGCTAGCTGAAAATGTAGGGAAATTTATTAATTATTTTGAATTGAATAAATTACATATATATAATATAAAAACACAATTAAAGGATAACTCTATACATTTCCATGGAAAGCTATGCATGACATTGGTAATTAAGAAAGGCATATTATGAAAAATTATGTACAACTTTGTATCATTAGAATTTATATGTCTGTGTATCTGGGAGATATAACTTTGTTATTTCTAATGATAGAATTATATAGATTATAAGGCATTTTTGATTATTCATTTTATACATTTATCTTTTGTTTCTCTATTGCTTTCAATGAGCACTCAGTTTGGAAAGAAAACACAAATTTTTCCCTTAAAAATTTTTAAAAATCATTCTACTCTCAAATATGCAAAGATTTAATATAAATATCTGGTTCAATTTCCAAGATATCAAGGTCAATTGACCAGAATCCAAAAAGTGAGATCTTTGACTTTTTTGGTGAACATGAAGTATTCACAATGTCATAATTTGTGAAAACTTTCAACTGTCTAGGAACAAATATACCTGGAAAAACAAAGGAAAAGCTTAACATTTATGACAACATATCTTCACACAATTTTCTGTAACAAGGGGAGAGGTGTCCTTGAGAATTGAAAGCATTGTTTCTTTAGAAAAAACAAGGAAGTTATTTCAGAATTGCAATAGCATTTGCATATGATTAATCATTAGTCATAGAATAGAGTTGGAGTTCTAGGGTTTTTATCTAGACACCCAATATTGCTTGTTTAAAAACCAGTCCTTTGAGGATCTAGACCCCACTTGCTTCCCTAGCATTACCACTGGCTACCCTTTCCACAAGCACCCTTAACTCTAGACATCTTACGTGATTGCTCTTTATATAAAGCATCAGGCTTTCTCTTCATGACTCCATGCATTTGCATATATTGTTCCTAGTGCCTGGCATTCTTTCCTTCTCTGCCAAGAATGCATTATTTGAACTACTTCTCCACCAAGATTGAAGCTAAGTACAGCAGTCCTCTGAATCCTTTAGCCTATCCTTCATAAAGAAGGTGTCCTGTCTTCATCATATAATATTCTAATAGTATCTGACACTTCTGTTTCTCCTACAAGATTCAGACCACCTTGAAGACAGGTTTATGTCTATCATAGTTCATGGAATGCAGTAGAGCCTCAAAACATACTTGTGAACTGACTGAGAGAATGAGTTAATGATTGGGAAATATATTATTCTGTCCCCAGAACACCTACAAACCTACACAGGCCAAATACTCTTACTGATAATGCAGAACTGAACACAGTCACAGACTTTCAGTACCATTTTCTTTGATGTTCTGGTTGACCAGTCATAAATAAAAAGTGAAATGAGAAGCAAATATATTCCCAGTGATACTGGTAGGTAGAGTTTAGAACTAAAACACCATCAGTAAACAGGCTCAACCTCAATTACTTAAAACGGTTTTGTTATCCATCCTGATGTATGGCTCTAAGTCCACGTGTTGCTTAAGAGAGTGGTGTTTCTAGTGATAGTCATACAAAAATTGTCCTCAGAATAGGTTACTAGTCTGATGGGAATCTCTTACTGGTATCAAATGTTTATATGTCTGTAAGATTGGAATAGCAACTGCAGTTTTAGGATGTGATGAAGTTAGCCTACACATGACAGAGCTGTGGATTTGAAGGAAATGATACCAGCAGACAGATGGACAAATAATCTTGGTCAAAAAAAAAAAAAAAAAAAAAAAAGAACAGAGAAAACTCTTAACAACAAAAATCAACCAAGAGGAGTATAAAAGGTGACTCAAAGGGCAACTGCCAGACAGTAGCAAGAGCTCTTGACTAGGAGCAGGGAGCTTGTTTTAGTCTTGACTCCAATCTGTTAACTGGGCCTTTCCCTGCAGTGCCAGCTTCCAATATGTGTGTTGTGACTTTGTGTGTGTTTGTGTTTGTGTGTGTATGTGCAGATAAAATAGCTACATTAATATCCGTTCAAAAATTGGAAAATGTTATATAAATATAAGAAGCTATTCTCATTAAACTATAATAAAGTTGCCAGAAAAGTATGATAGAAAAGACTCCTGGTCACCTATAAATTTATCAATTTACACTTTCACCTAGAAACATACTCAAGTCTTTTACATAACCCCCAACAAAAATAGAACAGAATATTACATCTATAGCTAGCATTTGTTAATGGTTTTCTGCTGTTAACTACTTCCTTCTTGATACGCTTGACTTTGACTTCTAGTTTTCCCGAGTCTTTCTCCTAAATCTTTGACCATCCCTTCCAGTCTCCCTAAACCCCCCAACCCAAAGACACATACACACACACACACACACACACACACACACACACCTGTGCACACATGCACACACGCGCACGCATGCACAAACCCCTGTAAAAAGAAACTACTCTCACTTTCCCTACTTTTCTTGGGCAGATAACCTGAACTATTTAAACATAATAAAAGGAGGCACACTTCAAAAAAATTGACTATGGATTAGTATAAAGAGAGAAACTGAATCTCTCTAAGGTTTCAATATGAGAATTGCTGGGGAGAGGAAGGTATAGCGGTGCCTGATTCCTATCATCTATACAAAAAAATTAATAGATAATATTGAAAACTGAAGAGTATGTAACTTCAATAAGTATCTTAAATATGCAGGTAAGCACCAGGAGGGGAAAAAGTCAGCTGTAAGAGTTGGAAGTGTTTCTCTGAGAAGTGAGAATTGCAGGAAGTGTGTTAGGCAAAGGATTATTGATGTTCACAATACCGCCTTATAATACCATTTGGTATTTTAAACTTCATGCACATTCACATGAAAGGTGACAAAGTTTCACTAGTTCCCTCATATATAAAAGCAGTATTTTGATGTAAAATTTGCCTCAATGAAGAAAGACAACTGGCAGCATTCCAGAGCAGAACTCCAAGAATGGAGCAATAAAACAAAAAGAAAAAAAAATGCTTGCATGGCAGTTGAAGAAGGAGACAAAGCGATAAATGCCGTCTGGAATGATAAACAATTAACAGTTCACCCCTTTTCTATTAAGCACACAACTGCATTACAGTAACCAATTCCTTCATCTTCATAGTATCTGTTATAGGCAACTCCCATTCTTGCCAATAGGAGTCTCCTAGGTAAAAATCCATCTGCCAATTCTTTTTTTATGTTAAATCTGTTCTAAATCTTTTTGATTCTTAATTTAGATGTTAGAATAACTATCACAGCCTTATCTTTTAGGTCACTTGTTCCAGTGTTAATACATCCACTATGTATTTCCTAAATCTACACATTTTAAGTATTAAAAAAAAATAAAACACACACACACGAACTCCTTGACAATATCTTAAGGTTTTCATATTTATATGACATATACCTTTTGTGTAAAATATAATAGTAAGAAAGATAGAAAACATGAAATTTTCTACAGGTTCATATATATTCCATGTTGTAGGATGTATGTTATAAATCCCCAGTATGACATCTTGTAGAAGCCTTTGGGGCTTTACAAGTGCTATTGGATTTCAGTCCCAATAATTGCTCTAATGTATCTTGTTTACAGGCATTCCTGATTAAAAACATAAAAGAACAAGGTGGGTTGGGGAAGAGAGGATGAGGAAGGAGCATTCATTAGCAATCTCAAACTAAAAGGTAGTCATAATCCATAAACTATTGACCCAATAGACAGAAATTTCCCTTTGTTTTAAATCAATTAACAATTATACATGAGCCATTAAAAAGCCATCATGCTTATAAGCCATTACGGTGTGTACCTACTGTATTGATCAGCATACAGTGGGTTATTAATTAATGACATCATCACTCTCAAACCTCTCACAGTTTTTAGTGCCTTAAAGAAAAACACCATCCACCAGAGCCAAGTACTGTACACCTGACATTCTTTTTGGATTTGAACAAATAGTAGGTTTTTATAGATCTACCCATGCAGCACATCAGCGAGCCCATACGACATTGTATGCTGTCTCCTTTCATAAATAAACCACACAAATCTCCTACAACACAACAGTATTGCCACTATGTGTATGATTTGTATGATGACAGCAGCCTATTAACTTCTCAATGCACACTCAAGATAAAAAGTACAGCGATTTGCAACGCATGTACAGTGACTGCCATCTAAAGCTAGGTCCTCTTTTAGAATATCTTGCTCTATTCCAAGAGTGACCAAAAGGAGGTCTAAAACTGTACAAGAACATACTCCGTAACATCAAATGTTTTAATATAAAAAAAAATCCAAAATCTCCTTATTAAATATATTTTTTCTCTTCATTATCATTTATAAGATGGTTGTATCTTTAGAAAAGAAAAATGTCTTTTAAACTTTGAGAATGAAATTTTTAGTGCAAGATTCAAGAGAAACAGAGTTAGATCCTAAATCATACTGTGAAATTGTCACTGCAATTTACTTAAATACTGCAGTCTGTTAAGAGATAACACCCTGACACAATGATAAAAGTCATATTAAGTGCACTATAGTTATAAAGTAAAAGTTATCCCAGGGAATATGAAATCTATTAAAGAATGTTATCATCTATCTACCTAAATCAAATTAACCCTAAAAAAGAAAGATAAACCACAAAATGACTATTTTCACCCCATCCCCATTTGTCCTAGTCATGGGTAAGCTAGTTATTTAGTGTTCTCCATAAAGCTATTTAAATAATATGGAAATTTAATTAGCATTTCTTCTGTTTTTCAGTTGTATTGTGTGGTTTAAAAACCACCCCAGTAGTTTCATTAAGTAAGCAGAAGAAGGAAACCAAACCACCTGAATTAAAAGTATTCATTTTTTCTACTGTCCTCTCTTCTGAGGTCTTAGCAAATTATTCATTGTCCTCTTTCAGAGTCATTGCAAAAAGAAGGTTGGAAAAGTTTGGCTCATTAAGCCTGTTGAGGATGAAATAATGCATAAATACATTGTGTGAAGTATTATCTATGTGTCTAACATTGCTATGGGCTCACTACTCAGCCCAAAGGAGGGACTAGACAGCACCCTTGTAAGATGATATTGTCATCATCATTATTTTGTCACAAAAGAAATCTGTCTTGTTAGATCAGAGACTACCCTAAAATAATGATTACAGCATGAGATGGTAGGTTAAGAAGTAGGTTAAACAGGTCCTGGAGTCTAGGTCTCACATTAGATATCAGGTATATTTACTTTTATGGAAGATTTGGGTGTATGAAATAATTTTTGTGTGCTTTTTACAAAAAATTACAACCAAGACATGCTTATTTCTCCCATAAAGGAAGACATCTTTTTTCTAATAAAATTGGCAGTGAGGTTATGTGTAAGGCAAATTGTGACTGAGCCAATAATCTGTCATTCTTACCATCCAGAATGTTCACATGAAGATATAAACAGAAAGAGAAGCCACTTCATATGTAAAGAAAAAGGAAGAAGACTCTTCCTCAAGATCTCAGACGCTCAGATTCACACTCAACGTCTTCAGAGGGAAAAGTGAGGTGAGCAACAGAGAAGGTATGAAGGAGAGAGGGAGGAAATACTGAGAGTGGGGACAGATGCTGAAAATGATTTCACAGTAGAGGCCTGACTGTAAAGTCTAAACAAGTACTTTGGATAGACCTGGCAACGCTACTTTCATTTATTCTTGACAGAAAATTGTAACATACTATGTGGTGTTGATCCAGGTACAAACAAGCTTTTTTTCAGAAAGAATAGCACAATCTCTAATCTCCCTCTTGTGTGGCAGTGTCTATGGGTGCATGTCCTAGGTGACACAGTGCCAGTCTGCATTGCAATCTCAAGTTAAACACCTAGATTATTAGTGGAATCATAATGGGTTCATGGAAATTCTTCCCCTTGGCTTCCCATTCTGTCCCTCAAATTCCCTGGTTTAAATGAGTGTCCCTCTATTCTAAGGACAACCCTGGTAGTGAAAAGCTACTTTTCAGGGCTTTGGGTTCATCTCATGATCTCAGATCATTCTAGAGAGGTTGCATACTTTTAAAAGAATATATTTGCTGAGCAGGAAAACCACATATATATGTATTCATCATTTGGAGCAAATAATTTTACTCTCATTTGTCTTAAAATTCACAGTCAGCTTGTGGGGTTCAGGAAACTACCCAATAAAGATCTTAGTTTACTTAAAAACGACAGCTAAGTATTAGCTCACCAAGAAAGAAGTATTTGGAGTCTAAATATTCTTAGATCACAAGGAGGACAGGGAGCTCAAAAGAATCAAATCTGTTATGTATCCACTGTGCATAAGTAACAATAAATGATTTGCATGGTCTCTCACTGCAGTATATCTATTTTAGAGATGAGGTTCCTTTAGTCCAGTGTTAAAGATTGGATTTGAACACAGATCTTGATGATGACAAAACCTACATCCTCTCCACTCTACTAGTCCATGTTATTTCATTTCGTTGAGGATACACTTACATCAGTTATTACAGGATGTCTTAGAGCACAGAGCTTAGGACACTGCTTCCAAAGAAGAAACAGCAAAGCAAGGGATCCTATGCTCACTCTTGTTGCTGTGAACACTGCTTTAGCACATGGACCAAAATTCAGAATTTACTGTGAACCAAGGTCCCCTACTTGTCATCTAGCACAGGACACCCTGGCATACAGCAGGTGTTTACTGTTTCTCAAACTTTTTTGACAAAAAGAACAACGGTCCAAAGGAAATGGGTCACTTGTATATCATAGTTTCTCTCAATGGTTAAACAATTTTCCTTTTCCACTGAGACTTTGATAGAGTGTTAAAAATCACTCGGATGAAATTGAAAGCAATTATTTATGCCTCTTCAAAATTCTCAAACCTGAAATCTAAAAGCAACAAAAATGGCAAAATTAAAATTGATAACAGCATGAATTTTCATGTACACAAACACCATATAGCCATGTGTGCTTTAAGGGAAATGTTCCCTGTCTTATGAAAGAGAGGCAACTTGTTATGATTTGTGCACACTTTCATGAAATACCAAAGAGGGGGAAAAAAACCTCCTGTCACTTGTCAGCTAGTTCAGTCCCTGCTGCTGTAGAGGTACCATAACATATGCACTTCCCCTTCTGAAAATGCATCAAAGGGGGCTTGGGTAAACTCCTGTACAAGCATATCATATGTGCTAAAGCCAAATGCCTTAGATTCTCTTCCCTGATGGATATGCACATCAGATGCATAACTGATTAGTGACAACTGACACAGAAACAGAGAAAATGTTCACTCTTAGAACGAACACATGATTCATCAGGAGTGCCTTCAGGATGACATACTACACATTTTGTACATAGATAAAGTTTGTTCCTCTCATAGGAGAAAATCTAGTCAAAGAGCTTCGCCTTTTAAGTACTAAACCTTCAAAGTAACTTGGAAACATTTCTTTAACAATACTTATTAATTTAACTAAATCCTTGACAAGTAACAAAATATGTCACTCTTTAGTTAAAAACAATTCATTCACAAATATTTCTCAAATGCTGCTTCTATATAGCATGTGCATCTCTGAAGCATAAGTTACGGGGGGTAGAATGCCAGCAAAAATAAAAAATGGATAACAAACTCACATATTTATGCACATTAGCTATCTATTGAACCATTCTCAAAGATGTCAAAAGGCAGGAATTATCCTGCAAGGATGTGGAACTTAGACCAAGATAGAAGTTAAGAATCAGAGAAAAAGATATTATTCACCCTATCCCTGAAAGACAAATCTGCAAGGCACTGAATGCTTCAATTTGTTAATTTTTATATGTCCTTCAGGAAATTTACCGTAAGGATTTCTCTATCATATCAAAACTGTCGTATCAGTAAGAATAATCAAGAATTTAAGTCAAGCATGAAACAGACTTAGAAGAAACTATTTCTTCTTTCAGAGAAAACAAAACATATTAATTTCCACAAGTTCTCACATTCACCAAAATTGCATGTGCCCTTGGCCTTAACTTTCATTTGATTTTACAGAAGTTTTTTTTTTTTTTTTTACTTTTCAGAAAGTTTTCCTCTCTTTGAATTAGACCTGATTCATTTTGTGATGTGTTTCTTGCCTGTCTCTCAATGAGGTTCCTATACAAAATGAGGAAAGCTGTGTCTAAGGTCCCATATGGTCAAGAAAAGAAAGTCCAAGATTATGCACCCCGACAATATTTCTTCATCTAAATAGTTTGTTTTGTTTCGTTTCCCTTGGCCTAAACACTTACCTGTCAACCCCCATCAGCCCACCTCCCAGATACCTGCTAGTTTCCGGTCCATTGGAACGGCCTTGTGCTAATTTCTCTACTCCTTCAAATCACCCTTAAAGAGGTCAATGAAAAATGTCTTCCATCTGCCTCCGCACTCTGCACCCAAGTGTTTCCACCACTGTCAGCTTCTAAGGGGGAAGAAATACTGTTGGAAGGAGTGAAGGCATTCCTGCTGCATGGCACCCAGAGCTAAGCAAAGAGCCAAAGCGCTCAGGGACTCCGCTAACATCTTGTAAAGATGGGACTGGGTGGTGGACAGGATTCTTCTTCCACATGTATTTTTTAAAAATACTTTTTTTTTCTTTCTTTCTCTCTCTCTCCTTTTTTTTTTTTCCTTTTCGCTTCAGGTAGCACTCACAAAAAGTACTGCAGAAGTTAGATCTCTGGGAGACACTGCGTGGATCCCTCCTGAGGGCTCTGGAGTTCATCTTGCTACCTGAGTGCCTCCACCCGCTGTTAGCCTAGCACATCCACCGCTGCAGGCCCACTGCCAATACTACATTCTGACTGTGATGCAGAACCAGTCACTCCAGAAGGCTATGTACTTAAAGTTTTCCATCCCAGAAGATCTGCACATAGATGAAGTTGCATTCCATCAACCCTTGGAGAACCAAACACGAAAACAGAAACTGGAGTGAATTAATGGTTTCCTTAAAGCAGGAACCCAAAACCCCACTTTCTAGACACTTCATTGTGTCCAGTCTTTGGGTTTGCTTTTGCAAGAAGTTGCTTTTGCATTCTTGTTGCATTCTTGAATAAAATCAGGTAGATTTGTGCAAACGTTTGGTTGGTTGGTTTTTGAATTTAAGGCCTTTTCATCTCGCTAGTCATTGGCACTAATGTCCTTGGTATTTTTCTCCTAGCTCTCTTGCCTAGGGAGTTTTTATCATGTTTCCATAGCCTCTTCTCAGTACTGTGGCACACACTGAAGGCTTCCAATCTTTGCCTGTGCAGCTTGCCAGGAATGATTTAAAGAGAACGTAACCAACCTACACCAGTAGAACATCTGAAGAATATTTTGACCCTAGGAGAAAGATCACAAGAGAGACTATTGCTAATTTAAAACTATGTACATATTCACCCCACATGCCAGTTAACAGTTCCTAGAACATTAACTCCTCATATGAACTGGATGCCTTTTACTCTGCTCCTGATATCAGTGAAGGTGATAAAGAAGCCGTAAACTAAAAAGGAACAATTTTACACACCAACCTGTTGATATTTTGAACAAAAAAATCTCTTTATGCTGCACAAAGTGAAACAGTAGTATAATATAATATTTGGGGCCATATTCTAATGCACTAAGGAAGGCCTTTAAGGTTGAAATTCTGATCCATTCACTTTTGATAATTTTTATGATCTGAAAAAGCTCTTTCTAATATAAAATGCAGCTCCAATCACCTACTAGTTATGAAAGCCATTAAATTCTTGCAGATTGAAGGTGGAAAAAATAAATTATGTGTATTTTAGACCCTGAATGATCTTCCTATAGCCATTTTAGAACAAACTATGAAGAATTCTGCAATTTTAATCTCCTCAGTAGCTTCCCATTACTAAACAAGCAGAGTGCCACGGCACAAATGTAGACGTTACATGTCATCTTGATCTGCTGCTTTTTTCTTTCATTAAAGCTTTAATGCAGCAATTATGGCAACGTTGCCCTATAAAAAAAGGAAAAGGCAGTTTACTTTAAAAAGTGAAATTGCATAGCCTACTATTTAATTATACACAAATGTAAATGGCCTATTTTTCCATAACTGGTTATTACAGCACTGTTTTACTTTCTGAGTTTTCACAATCTCTAAAACCTACAAAGCTTCCTGCTATATAATTGTTTTGTTACATTATTGTTTTCATCTTATTTTTTCTTTTAATGTGAGTGCAGCGGGATAAATCTTGGTTTTAAGCCAGCCACTACTTCATCTACTTAAGCTTTTATAGATGAAGATTGCTGTAATTATCAGAATACCCGCTTATTTCTGAAATATTATCCTGGCAACCTGCTGGCATTTACAACCAATTAACAAGCTTTGCCATTAGTTGCATAGGGGTATCGCAGAGTAAACCCATTGTGTGCTAATTTTCTATTTTAGATAATCAGTTTGGCCGTCCAGAATGGAAGGAAGAAGAAAAGAAAAGGTTTGACACTCAGTGGTAGACATGTAAAAATGACTGTGTGCCCCCTAGAGACAAAGGTAGCCTGAAACACAATGATTGCTTTGTTGCCGTCACTATTGGTTCTTAAGTATTTCCCTTTGTCTCTTTGGGAAGAAAAAAAAAAGTGGGGATTCAGCAAAGTAATCATGTCCTGTCTCACACGCTCTGTCTTTTAAAGCTGACTAGCTTCTCTTGCTGTCCTGCCCATAATTTGACCAAATTGTGCAAGTGTTAAACACCTAAAAGAAAAAGGAATAGAAATTGAACACAAGTTCTTTGAGGTTTGGGTTTTTGTGAAGGTTTTTTTTTAAACAATACCTTTCAACTTCTTTCCCCCTTCCCTTCCCCTCCTTGCTATTAGAGTAAATTAATGCAGGGCTTCCTCTAAGTAGGCTGCCTTAAAATTAGCCGGCAAGCTGGGTTTAGTTAAAGTGGTGTGTTGTCCTTTTATTGCTCTATTTAAACAGTTTCTGATATCAATATATCCCGAAGTTTGGTCTAAAGGAAGACAAGGAGCTGCAGCTAGGTTTTGGTTTTAAAGCTCAGACTTCACCCTAAGAGGGTAAGTGGCATCACCAATGTGAAAATGTCAGCGTGGAGCCACAGGAGACCCCTGAGACTCATGTTCAGATATAATCTGTCCTTTGAGTCTTGGTTAATACTAATCATTATTTCATTGCAGTTCTCTGTGCTTCTGAGTTCTCTGAGTTATAAAAAAAAAAGGCCTCTTCCCCACCCCAACCCACCCCAGATGATTCCTAACCAAATGGAACTCAGTTGTCTATGAGGGAAAGCACAGACTGTCATTTTTAAAGTAGTGATATAGACAGCACCCATAATTGGCATTTGCAAAACTCTTTGGTCACAGAGTTTCTTAAACTCCCATGCTAAACTGCAATTTAAAATTCTGGTTTTTGGCACTTTCAACATGAGTTAGTAGAGTATCTTTATTTGCAGTCGAACTGTCTTTCCATCAGATCAGTTCCCTCCTTGCTTTATTCATTCTCAAGAGAATTGCCCAGGTCTATAGTAAAACAGTACTGTTTCTAAAGACCTGAAAAAGTTTTGCTCTGGATGAATTAATTGTCTTTCAATTAATCAATCAATCAATCTCTGTGTGTGTCTCTGTCTCTCTCTCTATTTCTCTGTCTCTCTGTCTCTGCCTCTGTCTCTCTGTCTCTTTCACACACACACACACACACATACCAGGAGACACCCTCTATCCCACTCTTCAAGTAAAAACTTATAGAAGTTCCTTTTGTCCAATAGACTGACCACAAATGCAGGTACCTGAATTAATGCATTTAGAGGCAGAGCCCTGTTACGGTGGCACACCACCGCTATAGCAGACTTTTTATCTTTATCACCAAGTTCACAACTCGTTATGACATTATATTTGAACATATCTTTCAAGTAAATGAATACATTGTTATGCTTCTCAAAAATATGACTTATTGAAATCACGAGGAGACATTCTTTTCAAGATTTGTTATATTCTAACACTATTATAAAATTCTTGTGAAGAAAATGCTAGCTGACTTTTCAGTTTCACTACATGAGGACTTCAGTGCTCATGTTTTGTATACAGAACCACCCAATTCATTTTTTTTAAAAGTTAAAAGCTTAGGGTGGGACAAAGGAGTCAAGAAAAAATATTGGAAGTTACTTGGCTGCTATTCCTATCTCCTCACTAGCAAGGTGGTTTTGTTGGTTAACCAGACAATGTCCATTTATATTGTTACTCCTATCCTTATTTCACTTGACTTTTATCTTAATCATTATTAAATTAGCTATAATTACTATATTTGTTTTCTATTAAAGAAAGTGCTGATCTCAAAACTGAGTGACTTGAGTTTTAACCTTGCTTCATCTGTGGTGAAGCTGTAGTGAAGGAAGAAAGACAGAAAACAACCCCAAAAAGAGATATTGGAGGATGCTGGAATGAATAATGCCCACAGGGGAGTAAGAACAGTCTTCCGCAACAAAGAGAAAGTCTTTCTCCTCCAATAAGAAGGAAAGTCACAGTCCATTTTCTGTCCAAGAGATATTTTTATATGCCCACATTTTATTCCTGCTACCCAGAAGTTCCAGAGCTGCATAAATGAGGTTTTCCTCAATAAATATTTAATCTCAGTGATTATGAGGGACAAGTCTTTCTCCTCTTTTTCTAGCTTCATGATTTTGGTTAGTTTTCATATCTGTAAAATGTGAGAATAACAACCCCATAGAGTTCTTGTAAGACTTCATTGTAATAAGGCATGTAAAATGCTTAGTACACATAAAGCACATGATACATATACATGTCATTTTTAATGTAATTTTATCTGTGTAGGAGTGATTACACTAATTACTACAAGGCTACCCAAATTTATCAGAAGGGAGTCCTTCTCACACAGAGTTTATATAACCAAGTCAAAGACACTGGGAGAAGTCAAAGAGGAAGAATTTATGAATATTTCACCATTTCTTCCTATAGGCAAGAGCTATGGCTTTGATTTTGTTTGTTATACAGGTAAGACATAGGCTAAAAATATTATAACAAAGAATTCATCTCAGCTATGATATACTAGTAAGCACAGGCATAGTGTTTTATAAAAATCTGTTCATTTTCAAAAATCTTCACTGAAACAAAGTAAATAGGTTGTGACTATTATCAGTCAATATTTGACATTTTAAAAGACATCATCACTTGAAATCAGCTGAAAGAGTTTACTTTATAACTGGAGATTTTCTTTTCAAATTGAGCACCATTAGACTCTACAGAAAATGTTTTCTACATCTCTACAAAGGTTTAGTCTCCTTGCCTATTAACTCCCAGCAGTAAAGACTCTCTGTTTTGCTTGTTGTTACATCTCTAAGACTCAGAATAATTATTAGACAAATACATGGATGATTTTACTTTCTGTTGATGATGTTTCTGTCAGTCTTTGATCTTTAATGAATTATTAAGTCAATGAATGTTAAGACTCTAGTGTTGTCTTAAATGAGGGAGCCAAAAAACACAATGAAACTGAGATGAAAGGATTTTGTCTCAAAATTATTAAATAATTTTAGGATCTCTAAAATCCTTGTGATAAGGTTGCTATGTTTAAAAACAGTCACATGTATGGCTGAAAACAGCACCAGCAATCTCAGCCTGCAATTGTTTTATAAAAGCAAATTGAAACTTTCCATTTCATGGAGAGTGCAGCAAAATTTGATAAATGTTCATCAAAATCTGAAAGTCTATTAAGAAACCCAAAGTGGCATATTTCAAAGAACGCTTTACATTGATGTGCAATTATGAGGCCAGCCCTTGTGGATCTAAGCATCCATCAAAAAATTTAGGAAAGGAAAAGTAGCCTCTGTCTCAGTTTTAAATTATTAGACAAAGAAGAATTTAAAATGGAATGACTCAGTTTCTAAAATAAGTTGATAGTATCTAGGTTTATAAGGGACCAAAACATACCTTGCAACTTGAAAACCTTTGAGTCACATTTCCTAAACTTTCAAAAGGTGGCTTCTCCCTGACCCCACCTCTCACAGCCTCATCAAAGTTTTCCAAATAGCAGACTGATGAGTGTTATGTTTCAATTAGATTTCTGATGACTTTCTAGTGTGTTTTTGAATTGTCAGGAACTGAAGACACATTTTTTTATATCACAGTTTCCTTTTACATTAATGAAAATGAATAAAACCTTGCTAGATCATCTTCTATCAATATGAAGTACATATTTTTCTGCAGAATGTTAAATAGTATCAGATTGAGCATTGGGAAGCTTTCAGAATAAAAGTGCTAAAGTTCAGATTAAAGGCAGGAAAATTTAGGAACATAAAATGTCTCTTGCAAAGCATCTATAGCTCTTAAAGGAAAATCAAGTAAAGATAGCTATAACATATTTATGTTTCTAGCCCAATAATTAAGAATGCATTTTAATAATCACTGTTTCTGAATGTTAAATTAAAACTTCTTTTCAAGGGAATAATCGGTCACTTAAGGATGTAAAGTTATCTAAACTTCTTCTGTGTTCTTCATATATTTAATATCCAGAGTGGCAAGAAATTCTCAATTCAGCTCCAATTTCTCTCGTACAGATTTCATCTATGGTACAAAAATAATTAAAGTCAATTCTGTGATCGTACAATTTTTATTGTCTTCACAACATCTTTTAAATTATGGAATGTCAAATTCAATAACATTTGAAAAAAGAAATGAAGACATCAAGGTCTTTCTAAAATATCTACCCATCATTTTTCTCTAGAGTATAATAATTTCAAATGAATGCATTTAATTTCACTTTTTATTTTTTTAATTTATGGCTGAGAGCTTTTCATGTTGCAATCTCTCTCTCTCTCTCTCTCTCTCTCTCTCTCTCTCTCTCTCTCTCTGTGTGTGTGTGTGTGTGTGTGTGTGTGTGTGTGTCTCTCCCCTCTTTATCATTTTTTAACAACTTTCCTCAAAGGCCATTTAAAACATCCCATATTCAAGACTATGTTTTCAAGCTATTTGTGAAAGGAGCCTAAATCAGAATGAAAAAAATAAATAAATAAAAGTACATACTTAGACTCCTAGGAATATGTGTTACCATGTCACCACTTTCGAAAGGGAAAGGCATAAAAGTCAGGAAAAGAAACTTCTCCACATAACAGTCTGGAAAGGAAGAGAAGTGTTGCTTATAATGACATAAAAACCATCCACACAGATGCAGTATTCTGGGGTTGGAGAAGGGTGACTCTGAAATAGGTGCTAACTGTGGTATCAGAGTAGTATCAGAAAGGAGCCTCTGTTTTTGATTCCAGGATTTATTCATAGCAGTACCAGCTGTGCCATTCACAAGGGCTCGCTTACCCCTCTGCTGGAAATGGGCGATAGAGGCAAAACGCTGTACTCTACATCCAGAGGCAAGATCACCACCTCTGTTCTGACTTATCATCTTACTGACCCCAGCCACCAGCCCAGCCCCACATCTTTCTACAAACCCTTTTGTTATCAACTTTACTGGAAGACACAAAGGAGGAAAAGGAATGACAAATAGCTATAGAACAACCTCAAGCATGGTGTTCCAGAGGTGACTCTTCTTTCGTAGGCAATATTAAAGTATAAAGGACCTCTAGAATTCGGGTATAAATCCTAGCTTTGCCACTGTTTAGCTATATGATCTTTAGTCATCTAAGTTCTCTGTACTTCAATTTCATGCTCTGTCACATGGAAATGATCTACTTTATAGAGTTGTCTTGAAAATTAAATGAGCGTGAGGTTCCATGATTGCTGGACATAATGTTCTCTTTACATATCAGCTATTAGTATCATGATTTTAATATGAACAATATCTGTCCCCTGATCATTGACACTTCCTGATGTTGACCCAAAGCACAGGGACTGCCGAAATAAGTTTGTGACTCTGGACATATACAGATAGTTGGGTGCTTCTAGAAAGTAAAATATAACTTACTGGAAATGGTTAGCAGAGTATAAATTTTTGAAAATGTTAAGAGACACCCCAGTGGCTATTAAGAACGTGTAACATAGGAGAAGTTCCAAGGCAAGCAGGCAGGCATATCTAGTTTGGAATCCATTCTCTGTCACTTATCTGCTATTTAAATCTTTAACTTGGGCAAGCTCAAAATCTTTTACAGCATCAATTCCTTATCACTAAAATAGAAAAAAATAATAGTTATAATGTGCTTTCAAAGTTGTAGGAAACTTGTTAGAAAGTTATAGAAGGAGAATTAGAGACAGAGATTATTGATTTGCTACCTAACACACAGAAAGCACACAACGTGAAGCGATATAATTAGTAAGATCAGGATAAAGGTAGCTTGTGGACCAGGGAAAGTGTGGTAGGTTCCCCAAAGGTATCCGTACACTTAGCCCTGAGCCTGTGAAGATGCTACATACCATAGAAAAAGGGAATTTGCAGATGTTAAAACCTTAAAATATGGAAATTATACTAGATATACTAAGTGAACCCAATCTAATCACAGGAGCCATTAAAAGCAGAGAACTTTCCCCAGTTGAAGGCAGAGAAGTGATGAGGGAGAAAGGGAAGTCAAAGAGATCCCAAGCCTGAGAAAGACTGGACCATTGTTGCTGGGTCTGGGATATAGCAACTCACATGCAAGTATCAGAGTGATGCCTCCAGCACTAGGGGCAGCCCTTGCTGATAGTCAACAATGAAATGACAATATCCGTCTTGTCTTACAACTGCAAGCAAGTGGACTCAACCAACACCTGAAGGAGTTTGGAAACAGATTTTTTTCCCAGAGCCTCAAAGAATTAGCCAGTCAACACCTTGGTTTGAGCTTTGTGGACCTGGAAGCAGAGAAACCATCAAAGTCAGCCCAGACTTCTCACCTGTAGGACTGAAGGATGAAACATTTGTGTCATTTGAAATGCTCAGTTTGTGGTAATTTGCTAGGGTGGTAATAAAAATATAACACACTTTTCCAGCCATTTGAAAGTTTGTACTATGTCACTTCCCTTTTACAAAAGACATGCATTAGTACTGCAGTTTTCCTGAATAATGATATTTTTGTTCAACATTATTTCATTATAATGTGGATGAGGGAGAAAAAATCCCAGCTGAACAAAAAGATGTTAGTCAAAGAGGTGTTTTCCTTGTACGTCCTTTCACTTCAAGTCAGTTTCTGAGAACTGGTCCACGATGTTAAACAAGGACTTACTGTACCTGTGTCACCAACCAAAAGAAATCCAAAGAGAAGTTTTGCTTTTCTGACAAAAGTGAAAATAGTGTCAGTGTGAGTTGTGCAGCGGTGTGACAGGCAGCAAACGCTCCAGATCGGAGAGTGGCGCCAAGCCATTGCCTCGGAGCTGCCTGACTCTGGCTGTGTGTGCCTCATGTCACTCCTGCTTTTCCTGCTGTTAATGTGATTTATGTTTTATTTGGTATGATTTAGTAGGTTATGTTGAGGGTCTGGGAACACTCAAAATGTTTTCAATATAAATTAATATTAATCTACGCTTGATGCCATTTCAACATATACAGGGTCTCACAGGAATGCTCTACTTGCTGATAGAAGGGGAAACCTGTACAGGGACTATTGATAGAAATGGGTTGTACCCCTAGATTGTGATATTCTCAGTTGGAATAACAGCTTCTGAAAAACAGGGATGATATCAAATTATAACAGTTAATGTTTTTGATCATTTACTCAGGAGGGCACAATGCCAAGCGCTTTACATATATTATCTTCTTTTGTCTTCCGGGAACTCAGAACTCATTAGGTAGGTGCTGTTACAATTGCCATTTTCCAAGGAATGAGATAAAGAAGCTAAAGCACAGAAAGGTTAAAGACTTGACAAGAATCACACAGCTCACACATAGCAGAACTAGGATTCAAAGTCAGTGGTGATTGCAGAGTACATGTATTAATCATAATACTTTGCTTCCCCCCACATAACTCTGGGGTTGACAAACAATGTACAATTATTTTTTGCTGAGTAGCTGAACAAGTTGATCAATGTCTACAAATACATAGTTTATCTCCGTTCACTTAGGCTTTTCATCATCTGATTTCTAGAACCTAAATACTGTTACTCAAGGCAGTATTATTAAGTCATCTTGCTAGTCAGTTACGTTAGGGTCTGCTATGGTAACAAACAGCCCCACAATCTCAGTGACTCAGCACTACTAAGGTTTATTTCTCATTTCTGTAAATTCTGCTCTAAATTTAATCAACATTTCCAGGACAGCTGTTCTCCATGCAATCACTTGAAGAATCTAGGCTAGTTTTATTTTGTAACTATCTTCTCAATAGGAGATCCATTAAGTTTCTGAGGCAGAACAGATCTAGAGATATAATACCCTTCCAAATTTCAGCTTCAAAGTGACATCACATCTACTCATCACCCATTGGCCAGAACTAGTCATGGGTCACCCACAATTATGAGGAACCAAAGACTTTCCCATGTACCAGGTAGAAAAAAATCAGATATTAATGAGCACTAGTAATATAAGTCAAATTATTAAGTTGGACCCTCTAGAGAAGAAATAATTTATCAAATAATAATAATGGATTTAACTTCTTGTATCAATTGCCTCAAGAAACCTTGTTTTAATTCATTCTATTTGATATCCTATCTTTCATTCTGGACTTTGAATCCTTCATAACAAAAGAAGTAAGCTGCTTTCTTTGACTTCACGTGGACAACAGTGGAATATCAATTTAGAAAGTCTTCCTGACTTCTGAAGTTCTGAGGCACTTTACCTTAGGACTCTCGGATCACATATCTGTCCCTAAACTGAAGGACTTTCAAAATTCATGTCAACTGTCATAAATCAAATATGCATCCATCCTCAGACGTCAAGGCAGCCTAATCACTAGAAAGGACAATTTGAGATTTGATTTTTTTCCTAGTAAAGTCTCCAGAATATTATGCAATGCTAGTAGTTGATGTTCAAACTTAAATACAAGTAGGGCAAATTTCAGGGTTTATTAGTAATAGAGATCCCTATCAACTCTTCTCAAATGACTGTTTTAAGAGCTGTTCTATGTGACCCTAAAACTATATTTTAATAAGCAAACCAGGTGATACTGCATCAACCAGTGCTGCTAGAAGTGGTTTGTTTTCAGTCTACAAAGAAATAAGGAACATTGGTTAGACTGTGTATCAATCAATATACAGCTTGCTTCATCAATAAAGTCTTGCTATCAAAAAAAAGTTAATTGAATATAACAGTATGTTTAGTGATGATGATGATTTGCATTCTGAGCAAATTTCTTCTCTTGAGCAGACAGCAAACACTTAACAGATCAGAAGACACCTGAGAGTCATACTTGGAAAAACTCAGCTCCAAGAATACTGAAGTGTGATGCTTAGCTCCTAACAAAGTTCTCTCCCTCTTATAAAGTCACTATAAAGTCAGACCCTGAGGACAGTGTCAATCTTTGTCCTAATTGGTTCCTATAATATAAAAAATATATAAAAATACAGCTACAATTCTTTCTCAGGGTTCTCATAAGGGCTATACACATGTAGGCTTAAATAATTTTTCCTGATACTTAGTCAAATTTCTAGGTTCATTCCATTTTATCAATATTTTATGAATGACCATATTATGCATGGTTATTTAGTGAATAAAATAAATTTCTAATACAAAATACTGTTTCTACTTTCATGGAATCAACTAAAATCAGAGTATCAATTAAATATAGAAAAATCTTAGTTATCCCTGAATATGGAGGCAATAAGTCAATTCTAATTCAAACTACCAGCTAACATGACAGAATATGTACATTTTTACTTAGCAATCAATTTTAATATATTTAGCATTAAAATAAACCCATGACTGAGAGAAGTTGGTCTTAAAGGTTTCAATTGTATAATACTATTGCATCAAAGTGACAAGGAGAAAATTTGCATGTGGAAGAATAATTTTAAATGAGTTTCTTATTTTATATTTTATGAACTAACAAACATATTAAAGATAAAAGGACAAAGGACATAACTTACACATCATTATTTTTTGTAGTAACTTGTAACATAGTAGGGCTCAATTAACTGAGTGAACTTAGTGAATTTAACCACATATAATGCTTAATTGTCTGTTATGTAGTCAATAATAACAAATTTAACTTATCTTTTCAGTTTAAACAATAATTATTTATGGGTACTAACTATATTCCAAGTACTAAGTTAGATATAAGAATAACTAGGACAAAATTCTTACAAAGTACTTGTGTTCTTGCCTGTAAGACTGACAAACTGAGAAAGCAATTAAAATATCACATGATATTCCTATAAGAATAATAATAGTGAGCAATATTTCAGTGGTTACTTGAAACCAGCTAATGTTCACATAGTTATCCTGTATTAACTTGCTATCTCTCCAAAGCATAGATGTCCTATTTCGGTCTCCATTCTGAGGTGCAGGTAACAGAAATTAGTTTTGACAACTTTAGGACAAATAGAATTTATTGGAAGATTTTGTAGAAGGTGGAAGATTAACTATCAGGGTAGGCAGGATCCAAAGACACTCTAAAGGACCAAGAAAAAGGAAGCAGAGAGCAGAGCACCCAGCTTTTGGTTGGAAATGCTGGTCAGAACACCATCCCCCTTCCATCATCATGTCTGTCTCAGCAGCTTCGAAAGTCTCCTTAGGAATGGATGTTCCTGAAAAGGTGTCTAATTAGCCAGAATTGATGTTCAGTCACCACCTGGCAGCACTAGAGGCAAGGAAAACTGAATCTAGTACCTTCAATGAAATTTCAACATCACCTCAAGATGACTTATAAGGCAGACTTAAAGACTAACTACTCAAGACCCAATTCCCTAAGAGAGACAGTGGTGATTTCTTAAAGAAATAGTACAGATTCTAGGCAACTGAAGTGGATAAATGTTAGAATCATTGTAGATAAAACAAGGTCTATATTTATTGTGAGGAACGACTGGAAAAAAGATTTCTGAAAAGCATTATGGTTAGTTTCTCCAACTAAACTTTCAATCAGTGCCAACAATTTTAATTTAACTGCTACTTAAGGATAAACCTAAATTATTTCTCTCTGAAACCTGAACCACCCAAACTTTTTAAACAGTCTACTGACCTAGAAAAAATACAGTCGAGAATCATTTAATAGAACCTATTTATTTATTTGCTTAATGAAAATTCACCCCAAACACTGTTGAGATAAATAAGTTACAATACAAATTGATATTAAATACAAGAGATTTTCAGTCTTTCGGCTTCAAGAGTTTAAAAGCAAATTCAATCCTAACATGTGTCCTCTATTTCTTTTCATAGTAATAATACCTTGCATTTAAATAACATCTTTTAACTGAGAATATTTCACTGTCCTAAAAGCATTATTCCTTTTATTTTAGAAAATAATGTCGCTTGTCCAATGTGACACCAGCTATTTATAGTGAAAACTGTTAGATCATTTCTGCTTATCTTAAAAACTTACCTTATTTTTCAAAGTCTAAGTTTCACTCAAACACTTCTATTGTTTTAATAGAGAGTTATAGATGAGAGTAATGGATAACCTATATTCCAGGATTTCCTCATTCAAATTTTATAGTATATGAAAATAGTGAGTGGCGAAATACAAAGTAACAGTGAGTCAAGGCTTAAAATGTTTATAGAAGTAGTTTTTTTTAGTGGTAACAGCAAAGCCTAGGAGGAAGGAAAGACGGAACCACACCTATAAATGGAAGGTGAATCAGACTGTGACTCCAGAGTCTTTCCTTTATTGTTATCTCCATGTAGGATATTGTCTGCCACAATAAAAATAACTAGTAGCAATCAACACTAAGCATTCACACAGTTGATGAGAACAAACTGATGATGTTTATTATGTCACACAGAAAAGCCTGCCTTGAGTGCGAAAAGACACTTTTTCAAAGGTCATTTTTGCCAACTAAAGACTACCAGATTATTGTAGAGATTAAATGAGATGATGTCTATGCAAATTCTTTGTAAACAATAAGAAAATTTTCTTTTGTATATTAGACCAATGATCAGTGTTTAATGTAATAAAATATCTGAAGGACAAGTTCATAAACTTCAATAAGTAAAAAGACACCCAATTAAGATTGAATTAAGATTCAAAATAGCCACTGCTTTGAAAATCTTTTAGTATCTTTGCAAACATTTTTATATTTTTAAATAACTGTCCTCCACTTTCATAATGCTACTGCTGACAATCGAATATTTTAGCCAAATAACACTTTGGTGAGGTCAGCTCTAGATTTGTGGAAGACCCTAAGCTTTCTGCCTAGTACCATTTTCTTATTCTGAACTTTGCCTCGCTCCACCTCTCCTCAATATTTGGTACCTGTTACCTGATACTCTAATTTCCCCATCAAAATCTTAATAGGATTGCAAATCACAACTTGAGCTAATTTTTCTTCCCAACAAAGTATAGAACATTGAAAAACACCACGAGCATTACCTCTCCTTAGAGAACATATACGCACATCAGTAAGATTACAATGGATTCATCCAAGAGATAAAGCATCAGAATTTCAGGATTCAGAACAGTGAGGAAGAATGTATGGGCACTGAAGGCATCTAGCAAGCCTGCAACTACACTCAACTTATCATGTAGTTGCAACAAATTGAGGCTGAAGAATAATAAATTCTAGAGACAATATAGTATTGTCAAAAGCCAAGTAGTTAAAAGCATATGATTTGCAACACTCAGAAGCCAACAAGGAACATTAGGATCTTCAGAAAGATAAGAGCTCATTGCCCTCTGAGGGCATTTGTATGATGATTTCATCCACCAGTTATGTCTCTGGTCTGGAAGCCTGGGAATTCAATCTCAGAAGGTACATCACTGACTAGAAAAGGGTTAAAGGCTAAGGAAAGATATGTGCCAGAGTCTTGAAGACTGCCCAAGATTCATCCAAAATCTTTGAGACATTCTTGAGATTTACGCTTCTATGTTATCTGTAAAATGCTCAGCAGAAAATGCAAAACAAATTGTATTCCTAAAACAAATATGAATGGATCACCCACTCTGTCAGGCATTGTTCTAGGTTGGCATCTGGTCTAAAAGGTAAATGTGAACCAGGAAATGAATTAATTTGAGTAGAAAATGTTAAAAGTATTTAAAATTGGATCTGTAGGTAGCAATTGGGAACATCTTTAAATTAAACCAAAAGAAACATTATGCATCCTACCAATACCCTCCAGGTTATCCCTGACTTTCATTGTCTGTGAGCTGTAGAAAATTAAAAGTAATGAAAATTATTCTGGTCTATAGAAATATAAATAAGCTGTAACCTGTAAGATGTAAATGATTATTGCCTTGTAAATTTTGACCAAGTTTGTATATATTTGTCAGTCTACCTCAGTATTCATTATGAATCTATCTATATACATATATATATATGCGAAAGCAAATCTGAAGTCTCCTTTGAGCAGGTTATAACCTATTACTGCTTCTCTCATTAGTTAATAAATAATTAAAATCTTTAAGCACATATTCATTTTGTATTTATATGAGAACTATAATTATAACTCTTTTTTAAAAATCCTTTAACAGTTTATCATAAATGTTCATTACAGGACCATCTACCTCAAAAGAATATGTTTAGAGAGAAATAGTAAATTAATTCTAAAGCTCTTGAAATGTAAAGCATTAAATGCAGGGAAATAGTATCTTTTTAATACAATTGTGGTATTTTAAGGCACATTTGTTAAGGCCTCAAAGTGCCTCACATTACTGATCCAAGATAAAGGAATAGAGCTAAGATGGATCGGGGGAGAGTATAAGATGCTTTCTTATTTTTTGCTCTAAAGAAATAATAAACTGCATTGTTGTAACTCAGTGTAAGTAGATTCGAGTAAGGCAATAGAGATGGATGCCAGAAGCTACTCATATCGTTCTTTAAAATGGAAATTTACCGTCTGCTGCATCACATGGACAAAATACAGAACTATTTTTCACAGCTTGTTCACTGAACAGATTATTGTAGGAAAAAAAAAAACTTTTACATTTTCTGCAGATTCCCAAATCTCAGTCAAAAAACTCTTGGCAATTTTTAGCAGTGAAACAGATTTCACTTTCAGATTGAGATACTCCATTTAGCAGTAGTCAGATGATCTTCCAAATAAATATAGACTCGTTTCACTCTTGATTTTATTTTAAAAAAAAATGTTTTCATGAGGTGTCTTGGAGGAAACTTGCACTTATTTGGTTTTCCCAAGCTAAAGCAAAGGAAAACTCTAGGGTCTAAAAATCAGAGTTAAATAAAAAAGGAATGCTGAACTGAAAATGTTATTACAAATAATGCATGTTCATCACAGTACCAATAAATAAATAATCTTATAAAATATCAGAATTAGTTGTAAAGATGCTCTAGTCTTTCCTGCCCTAAATCTCAGCTCCCCAAAATATTACTAAACAGAAGTGTATGTGTTCAGTACAATATAACAGACAGCAATATGTTGAGATACTTCACACAAAGAGGTCTCTGGGCCACTTTTCTCTTTCTACATTAGCTGTGTCACTTAGGTATAAGGCAACAGTACTTAGGCATTTATTTCCAGAATCATTTTTCATTGCCTAACAGTCTAATACCTCATAAAAATTATGAGGATATGTCAAGTGGAATAAAACATTAAACTCATGAGGAAATACTAAAATGAGAATAATAGTCCTAAAATAATCCTAGATCCAAGATCCCAGTTCTATAGACTCTATGTCTCCTCTCCAAATTCCTGTACTAAGTGTTCTCCATGCCTTTTCTCTCAATGGTCATGAATAAAAGCCAAAAATACTGACCTTATCTTACTTTATATCAATAAAAATAAATATTGTATTGATGAATACACAGGATGCCCACTAAATTTTACAAATTTTGTTGCAATTTTTAAACAAGTGTTTATAGATTTGTTAAAAGTTCATCTTGGTGACATTAAAGATGATTCTAATTATAGGCAAAGTAACCTGAATTTAAAGCAGAAGCTTTACCAAATGAAGAAACACAGAAATAACTCATGCTATTAAAACCATTTTATTATTCCTCTAATGACAATTTTACTATCTGGGAAGGAATCACTGTGTCCAATCCTGAAGCCACATTTCCATGGTTAATTTGACATATGGGAATAGGTTAGACTTTGATTCCACTCTGCATCATTATGAGGTTTCAATGAAAAAGATAATTTTTTCCACATCTTACTTGTGACTCTACAAGTATGTGGATAATGTGAAAGAACAAAATTATTATTTTCATAAGAATTCCTTAAAAAAATTCCTTTAAAAATGTAAGCTAATATAAAATGTGTGGAAAAACTGAAGAAAGCTACTATGTCATGATGATAAATGCTAAATTTTATAAAATTTCATCTGATAAAAATTAAGTGGTTTGGTCCTCAGGGACAACTATTTGAGAAAAAGCTGATATGCTTTTGGATTTTAGTGTCTGTTTCATTTCTAAGCCAATAGTTGAGGAATGAGGAGTAAAAAGCAGAAAAAAAAATGTAGAAGCCTAATGTTCAGAAATATTTCAATAAAAAACATTTGAAATTAATTCAAACAGATGGAAAAATGAGACCTTATTAACAAAAATTGCATCACCACCCACATATCATTTTCTTGCCTTTCATAAAACTAACCAAACTAATGTGCCTGCTTTTAAAAGACTCATTAATAAGAATAAAGCATCTCGTGAAGTTTAAACTGATGAACATTTAGACAACGAAGGAGAAAAAGAAAGAGAAAGAAAATGAAAGCCCGGCATTCCTGGATGCATATAGTCCCCTGGCAAACCTCTCTAGGTGACCAGTAATGAGCACCTGACTTGGGTGCTGAGAAAAGGATTAAAGGAACTGCTGAGAAGGAGGGAGGGAGAGATAGAGGCACTGATCCTAATATTGCTAGGCATGGTCAAGGTTAAGCAAATAAAAAAGAATTATAAATTGAAATATTCTTACATGACTCAGAAATTAACCCCAATTCCGATCTTATAAGTACCACCTGTGAGTCTAATATATCAAGACAAATACTAACCTAACTAATGATAATAACAATAATTATTGCTAATACAAAAGAATTATTTCTAGTTCCTATATGTAATTTTTGAATTAACATTATCTAGGAATATATTTTAACACTGGATACTTCCCCATTATAGGTAAAACTCATTATACAGTCTAGAACTAGAACTGTGCATAGTTCAAGGCCATCTTTCTTATTGGTCATGTCCTTGGCCTTCCTCATGGTTTTGCTATTTGGATAACACCTGACATGGCACCTGTACCAGAAGCTGAGTAGAGCCCTTTAATTGAGCATCTTTCAATGGAGAGTCAGTGAATCCCAGACACCAAGAATTTTAGTTCAAGTTTTAGCTTTTTTGCAAGAATCTTCTGGCATGGAAAACACTGAAACCAATTCCATCATAACTAGATTTCAGCTGAGATACTCCACCAAAATATTCGGTTGATTGGCAAATGAAGGTTAAGAAAGTGCTGGTGTGAATCTACTACTGCCTGACTGCCTGCCAGACACTCACTGCCAAGAACATAAGACTACATGTCGTATGAGTTGAAGAACGGGATACAGAAGACAATTAGGCCTTTTCTGAACTACTAGTGCCTTCACAGAAGGACCACAACTGTGAGATTGAAAAGTTTTTCTAGTAGCTGTGGCTGATTTTTTTTTTTTTTTCAGGCGGTCTAAAGGTAAAGAACATTGGTGATCACTAAGAAGGGCTACAGTGGTGAATTACTAATCAAGTAATTTCCATCACATGGTCCTTTTTATTCTGCTCACCTGTTTTCTTTTCCTCACCACTCAAACTTCTTACATTCTCACTTACCCACTCAGTCTCTGACCTAATATCTCTGATCTAATAACTTGTGCACGCACTTGCTAAATTTGCACACATTAATTTTTAATTGAAATTTATTTTCAAATTCATTGTCTTGTCTTTTTAATAATTTGCACACATATTTTAATAGCTACAAAATACGGCATTCAAGAGATGAAAATCCCCTTAATTTCAAATGGGATCCTGTGGTAAATCACCATTTCATTCATTCCAGCAATTTCATTGCTCTCAACAATCATCTACTCTTGATTCCCTACATGACCTTTAATTGATTCTTTTGGCTGTGCATGCCAAAATGAATTTTTGACTCATTTTACACAGATAGTCTTATAATACAATAAAGCGAGATAGTATTAATTAACTGAAAAGCAGGAGCCATATTTTTTAAAAAAAAGAAACATAGGTGGCATTTGATTCATACGTTTTAAAACCATAGAATGTTTGACCTTGCCAAGATCCAAGAGATTATCTAACTCTGCATCCTCATTTTTCATATGAGAAAACTAAGATACAAAGAATTAGTAAGAACTGGGACTCCTAAAATGTGCTCCTATACTGTATCAGGTAGACATTTGACTTTTTCTTAACCAGCAATTTTCTTTTTATTATATTTCTGCCAATTAAAAATTAAACAGTATCACACTGAATTTGTACTTATTTTATTCTGTGAGGGTCCCCCTTATAAAACTCTTGATGCCAAGAAAAAATGTCTAAAATCATTATGCCTTTGTTTTATGGCCAACTGTTCATGAAGACAATACACTATATTGTCACCCACTGGTAAGAATATTTATAGTAACTGACTATGACCCATAGATAAGCCTCTGATGGGTTGATAATTCACAAGAATTTGAGTATAAATGTGTATTTATCTTGCTATGTAGATTTTCATGTTCTCTTATAGTCCAAAGAATTCTGTTATGAGATTTTATCCCATAAGTAAATGCTGTGAAAGCCCTTCAGAAGCACTCACCATTACTGTCCATTCTGGCTACACCTCAGTTCTTCCCCAAAAGGGAAGCAGCCCCTTTTCTTGGAGGCAGAAATTCTAGTTTTAGACTCCTAGCCCCTGAGGAAGCTGTGTTTTTGAGTGCTACACTTACTTGGACTTTGCTTACAAGCAACAATAGATTGTAAAAGAAATATTTTACTATGTAAATTAAAAAACAGAGCACATCCATCTGAAACCCTAGAAGGGGAAAATTCAGCTAACCATCAGTGGTGTTGTTGCATAAAGTTTTCAGTAATATGAGCTTTTGACTTTCCAAGCAACCTGAGTTTTTAGCAGATAGGCAATTGGAAGATGGTCTTAGATCATTCTGCTGATATCAACTATATCAAAATTAGCAGAGACGAAAGCACTGAACATCTTCACATGCCTGATTTTATCTAAAGCTTCCATTGACTGCCTGGCTGAATACACTGGCCTCAACAGAGTCTGGTGATACCAAGGATTCAGATTCTACAAGGCCCTTCTTAACCTGAGTATTGAAAATAGGTTTTGACTGTGCAGATATAATCCATGTTGGTACCACAAAATATGAAATATTATTAATAACTGAATTTTAGAAAAAATATTCTTTTACCAGATTTAACTCATTGGGGAAAAAAATGTCCTAAGCCATTATGCATTTGTTTTATGACCCAATGATTCCTGAGGACAATACAATATATTGTCACCTAGCTGGTAAGAATATTTAGTCACTGATTATGATCTATTTATCAGCCTCTTTGAACTGATATTTATAAGAATTGGGATATAAATGTGTATTTATTTTGTTATTTAGATTTAAGTTTTAGAAGGAATATTCTTTTACCAGATTTAATTCATTTGTATGTAGTTTGCTCTTAATTCTACTTAGTCAGAGGAAATCTCAGTATATATATATAGAAAAGTTATGAACATAATGAAAGTAAGAAAATTGAATAATTATCCATTATTAAATTTCCTTTCTGTAACCAATCAATGGCTTGAAGCTCTAACT